>JANSTV010049761.1:0-14359 GCA_027564135.1 Lestremia cinerea
GTGTGTGTGTGTGTGTGTGTGTGTGTGTGTGTGTGTGTGTGTGTGTGTGTGTGTGTGTGTGTGTGTGTGTGTATGTTTCATTTGGGTAATAAATGCATCTTTTTTAGTTTTGTTTTGGCTTATTTTTTGTTTTCTTTCTTTTTTATTTGAACAGTGACACGCCGAAACAATGCCTCTGCGGCTGATCGCTCTTTTTCGGATCACTGTTTAACAATGCCCAAATGTGGCAAGCGTTTCAATAAACTCAAATTTTTTTGGAATTCAACTGATGAAATGATAGAAGAATTTAAGTGCATATTGATTAAAGAAATGCATAAGAGAGGACCAGCCTGTGCGCATATGAAAAGGAAAGAGAACGAAGAGCACCGAAGAAAAGAATAAATTTAATCGTCCTCAGGGATTTTTCAGCGGCAATAAAATTTACTTCGTTTTGCATATTCACCAAAAACGCTAACATCAACAACAACAATAGGCACCAATACGCAACCTCACTAGTTGTATCATCATCATCGACGGGGATAGTATTTGGATTATATAAAGTTCCTCCATATTACCAATTTCCTAACCTTGCCATGGGTATGTTGTGTATTTCTTGCATTCTTCTCCTCTGACAAGTCGCATCTTCACCCTCGTTCATATTTTCAAATAAAAAATCTTCCACCCAATCGTTTCGTCTGTTTATTTCTTTACCTTTCCTCCATTACAGCTTTGCAGCAAAGTTGCCTAGTGTCTGTGTGTTTCATGCAGATTGGGTTTGCTTAAAGTTCCTTTTCTATGAAAGAATACGCGTCTATTTTACACGATCACCATCATTCCTTCATTTTTTGTATCCGTGCATCCATTATCTCAACTTTCAGCCTAAACTCTATGCTCAAGCCGAATATTTCCTAACAGAAAAAATGTTCGATTTGGCAAGATATATAAGCAGCCGGTAGACGGAGGAATCGTCGAAGGAGATGGCGACGCGTGTACACATTCATAAATATCACAAACATCACATCATGCACGATTCCGTTTCGTTTGCCTATTTCCCAATGTGCTTGTATCGCTTGTATTGTTCGCAATGCCCTCATAGTTTATAACGTACGCGAAAATAAAATAATGTTTTCTAAGCGTTGGAGTGCGCGCATTAAATTAAAATAATTGCGGAACGGCCGTTTTTTGTTGTGTTCGAAAATTCTGTTTTTTTTCATCATTGCCATCGTTGTCGTCATTGCCGTCATTGTCATCATCAGCATCATCATGGTCGTTGTAGTCTTGCTTTCGAGTCATCGTCAAGCGTATTTGGAACGTGCATTGTTATAAGCGGAGGAGATGAAAACGGTCCATATCACATCCATTTTATAACTCTCCGCATTATATAATATGCCTGCTGCTATCGATGCCGTCGTCATTGCAGACGATGACGGTGCCACTGAAAATGACTTGGGTGAAATGCAGGGTAAAGCCACTTGCTTATTATTTTAAATTACTTTTTCTGATAGTTGTTTTGGTTTTAATGAATTTATATTTAATTCGACGACGCCGACGTTGGAACAATAACATGCTCCACCGATTACTTTCGGGATATTTATTGGCACTTGAATTGCAGATAGAAAATATGCCATTAAGATTTATTTGAGAATGGCTTTTCCGTTTTTATTTTATCATTTCTTTTTTTCTCTCTCTATCTTCTTGGGCTCCGCTTTATCTTTTTATTCATTTCAATTTAGAAGATATTTCGGTAGTCGTAAGAGGCTCTTTAACGGTAATGTTATGCGAAATGTTTGGCAAATTCGGCAAAGCGGTGGCCATGATCTGGCTGGACCACCACTGCGGAGTCAACAAAAGCAAAAAGCCCCACGTGTCGTTACGTTACCTCTGTCTAAGAGTTTTCCATCATTTGGTAATATAGACATTCAATGGTGTGTATTTCGAAAATAATTCAATATTTCTTAAATGCTAATTAACAAGTTTAAAAAGTATTCAAGGCATTTCATTCATCCACTCAACTCGTTCCAACTTTATCAGTATAATTGTGTTAAGCCATTGAATATTTCCAGCATTTCTCTACTTCTCGTTCATTCTTATTTGCAACCCTTTTTCCATTTTAATAAACATTCACGCAGATACACAGGAACCTGCGACGGGCCAATTGAGCGAGAGAAATACACTGACAATCAAACAGACACAGAAAACTGAAAGACATGCAATCATGCAGTTCAGTCTTTGTTAAATTCGAGCATTATTCCGTTGTTAGTTCTGGTACAAAAGTGTGAGATTTCATGCACGGAAGCGCCCGCTGGAAACCGGGAAGTGAAATAATGTTGTATTATTGACGCATTCATAGACTTGATGGAATTTTGTAAAGGTTTTCGCTTCAAACATATTTAATATAAAACCGAAGAGGTTGCTTGAGGTTTGAAAGGTGGGCTGGATATGGTGGAATACGAAAAATGATGTCAAATGATATCTAGCACTGTAATTTACCATCGACTCGATTGACGCAGTTGTACTGAGCAACCAATCGAACAGACGGCGTCTCCCAATCACTCCCGAGGAAAATGAATTCGGCTCACCGGAAAGAAAAGAGAAGAAATAATGCGAGAAATTAACAAGGCTATTCTTTTCAGCGCAATTGATTTTTCATCATTCATCATTTCTTTTTTTTGTTTTAACAGCGCCTCCGATGGTAAAAAGTTGAAGTACAGGGCAGGTTGGGAATTGAAGCAAGCAGCGAGTTTAAACACGATGGGATATGATCAGTTGTAATCTAAAAGTCTAGGCCGATGAGTGAGTGTATCAGTGCTGGATGGGTCTTATTTCATTGACTTCCCGCGGTTGTCTGCGTAGCTTTGACTTGAATGCATTTACCCCTAGTGGAGAGATATTGTTTGTATACGGTGCCATTTAAAAGAAATCCCATCAGGGCAATTCCATAAACTGAAACGTGTATCTGTATAAATTTATGATTATTATTGTGTTGCGCGCGTTGTGCGCTCGCGTTTTACAATAATTTATGTTATGCTTTTCTTTCGTCTTCCTTTTAGCCTCAGAAGGCGTTCTATGCTGGTTGTATGGACACAAATAAACGAAATGAGAGAAACAAACGCACTATTGAATGCAGAACAACCAAACAAAAAATCGTATAATCATTAATCCAAAAAAGTTGTCAAGTGTTGCTTGAAAAAAGTAGTTGCGACACACACACACACACACACACACACACGAAAAAGAGATGAGCTCAAATGAACTCTGAGTTTGGAAAAATCTGGCTCCAGAGAATCATCGGAAAATCAAAAAAGAGAATATTCCATCACTGAGGTGGTCATTGCATGGAGTTGGTGAAATCAGTCGATTCCCCAGCATCACATCCGATTCAGTATCGAACTCACGTACTCAAATATATTACCTATTAAATCAATTATGTAGGCATTACATATCGATGCCAATGCATCGTACGGGATGATCCTGGACGAGTTTTGAGCTCTTTTTCTTGTGCGCGTGCCATAAAATTCTAGTTATGCCATAAAGCAATCATTCGATATGCACGGTAAGCCTCAAGATAGGCAGAATCATATCACCATTGATCAAAACGCACAAGTCACTTTCTGTCATTCACATGGTGATTTAGTAACATTTGATAAACAACTGCAATCTTCGACCATATTCACATATCCATTTGAACTAACCCCCGACAATTCAATTGGAATTTGAAAATAATCTGAGAATCAACATCCTATAAAACATGTCACATCATATGGCACAACACAACAACCACCAATATATAGTTATGCAATAATAGCGGTATTATTTTGTGTTGATATAATTTTAGGCCAAACATTTGTTCATGCACTATTTCATGCACTACAATTTTTGCCTACTGTTGTACTGAGTCGTCGGGTCTACAGGGCCATGTCAGACCACTCTCGAATCACACAGGCTCTGCGACAAATCTTGACGATGGTTCAGCCGGAGTAGGTGTGAATAATCGACTCAGGTTATGGATCCGCATTGGCATTAATCTTGCATCAACCACATTTATCGCCCGAACAAAAATCTCCGTTCGATAACGCAAATGTGCATCAGTGCAGCGGGGGAGAAGGGGGGTGGGGTGGTTGGGAAGGACAACAACAAGCTTACTCAATATATATATGACATCCGATAATTTCGATTTCAACTTCAATTTCAATTTTGATAGAAGTTTTATCAATCGGAATGTCCAGTACGGCCATCGAACTCTTCAGCAAGAACCAAAAACCAAAGATTCGGAAAATCATCAATGAAACCAAGCAACACGTTAAGAATGTTCCAAATGCTTCCAATCGTCCCCAGATCACTTGCGATGAACGATTGTGGCTTCTGAAAGTGGTAGTTTCGATGGAAATATGATTATGACGCGTTAAACGCTTTTATATCGTTATATTAGCGAGTTCACTTGTTCAAGTTAATGTTGAAATTTCGATTGACTCTTCCACTTCACAAACGCATACTTACACTCTATGCGAATGTAACTGCGTGTGAGTACACACATTTGTATCGACATTGGAAAGACCGTTGGTTGCTGTCTTTTGATAAATCTAATCCTAAATGACCAATCTTATTGTAATAATATTATGTATACATTCGATATCGAAATAAGGTGCACCTCAAAAGTGTATTGTTGTTTTGGTATTTGCATACATACATGTATAAATTGCTTGCTTCTTTGCAACTTGCGTGTTATGACGCAAACGGGGGCAGATATGTCAATGTATGAAGAAGAGACAAACGATGACGCCAATTCTGACGATTTCGAAGAAGATGAGACCGTTGAGGACAATGAGGACGCCAACGCCGACTGCGGCTAAGGCGAAGAAGATGCCGACGACTACGATGACATGATTGTTATGTGGTGTACTCTGTCGAATTATCTGTATATCACACTCACATAATGCTCAGCATATACGAGTAAACAATATATGGGACGAATTTGTACGCATACATTACACGGCCAGAAAGTAAATTGAGTCGCACAGATAGATACAATGGTGGTGCTAACCTCGACTCTGTTTGGCTTGACTTGGTTTGGTTCATTTCTAAATATCTTAACGTTACGTACATTTGCCCGAATCCGAACGTGTACACCGGGGACATGGTGAATACATTCATAAATTCTATTCACATTCGATGCTATCCTTTTCTTAGTCTCGTTCTTGTAATTAAGACCGAATCTCATGTCACGCCGTCAGAAGGTATTGTCAAGACTATAACATCTACTTAATCTTCATGTTAAATCAAAAGTCAATTCAGAAACTACCTGTGATTTTAGTAAATATCGCACACAGATGTGGCACTCAATGTGGGAGCGTGCTTGTGACTGAAACGGTAGCTGCACGAATGACAAATGTATCCGAATGAATGAGATACCAAATAACATTGTGGTTTATAGCCGAAATTGTATTTGAATGTGATAAATGCGGCATATTATTATATTCAATCATACCACCATTCTATAGTTAAATCTATACACCATTTTGCACATGCACACATGCAATGCTGGCTGTAAGTAATGTAATGGTATGCTTTGGTCATGAAAACGGTGATTTTGCGTGTACTATATGTGTGTGTGTGTGGCGACGGAGAAAAACGAAAGAGAAAACACGTTTAGACCGCCGTGCCATGTCCACACCAGAAGGGCGAAAATTCAGGAGAATTCCATCTGTGCATGGCCTAAGCTCGAAGCCGGAACCGCAAAGGAAATTTTCAAAATTACATCAAAATGATTCTCACTGGGTGCCATCACAAAAAAGACCTCCGACTGCATTCGAGCCATTCGTGTCGTTCGCGTGTGTTATCATCTCTGCTGAATATCAAAATCAACTTAAGTGATTTATTTATTTCACCTGAAATGGTCTGTTGTTCTTTCACCGTGTTGTTACATTCCAATTAAAGTCAGCCCGAAAAGAAGCAGCAATCCAACGTGTCGTTCAGCCATCGCGGTGGTGGTCGCTTGATGATGGGACTCATTTACACGAGAATACTCAGGCCATTCTCAACACTCCGCATGCGCGCACACACCAATCACAGATCGGCAACCAAAGCCTGCAAATCGAGAATACGAACTGCATAAAATTCAGCGGAAACAATTAATTAGAGCGAGAGAATATTCGTGGTTCTTTCTTGCCGTTTTTTCGTTCTTTCCCTTTTCTTCGGTAACTGCTGGCTGCTCCTGCACCTTGGTATGCGAATGCCGAAATCGACTGAAAAACGAAATCCTTATTAATGCATATCACCATTTAGTGTTAACGGGAAATTTGCTATCTTTCAGTTTAAATTTTCTTGCCACCCACGCGATCTTAATTAGTCCATGGCGAGCAGACTTACGATTCCTCTTTATTTCTTCTTTTCCATCGTCATCGTTTGATTCGGGTTATTCCTTTTCATTCTGTTTCGTTTGGTGAACTGCAACATTCGTTATCACCTGACTGTCGTACGTCATACTTTAGCGAATGGCATTTTACGAAATTGAATAACGTAAAAAAACAGCTGCATGACGATCACATCTTGTTCATCTCCTCTTTCGAGAGGAACACACAACTAGAGATCTGCGCCACTGCGCCGCGCCGCTGACGAATTTGACTCCGCTGGCTGGCTGAACATTCTTGGACACGCCATCGCTGGCCGCAAATTTTTGAAATTTTCGGTCAATGTCAATGTTTTTGCGCTAATAATCTTCGGAACGCCGAATATGCCGCCGAAGACCAAATTTGCATCGGCGCACAACCTCTGAATCGTTTGTTCGAAAGCACGTTATTAGCTTTTTTGATGTCAAAATTAGATGCATGAAGAAAAATCGTTTTACATTCGAGCTACTGAACGGTTGTTCGTTGCTTAGGCTTGTACGGTTTGTCCGATGCTATCCATCCATTGCTTTTAATTTTTCTGTTATGCGCATTCATATTTCGTCGTTCTTATTAATGCATCCATCGGATCGGTATCGAGTTAGCTTGCAGAACATTAACAGCATAGCGGCTCATAGTGATATCTTCTACTTCCATAAGATATTGATTGCTTACAATACACCTCGGCATGCTTGAGTTATTTATTTTTCACTTTGCTGCTCACCTTTTCTGGTCGCCTCCATTCCAGTAAGACAGCATGATTGTTATGTCGTTGATGTATTTTCGTAACTTTGCCAGTCCAATCGGCCGAAATTTGGTTCTTGTGTTTCATTTTTACCATTTTATTTTAATTAAAGAATCTTTCTCAAAGTGTGAATATCGATCATAAATTTTGATTCTGCAGGCGATTCGTCCCAGTCATTTGTTGGCCGATCATAAACATAAAACAAAAATTCATTTTAGACTCATTTGAGTGCTCCTATCCACGGAAATCTTTAGTAAAAGGCGAAAGATTTATTCGACATTGAATAGAAGCCAGAGATCATTCTTCATTTAGTGCGTGGTATCTCTCCTTTCGTTATGCGCCCAAACGTTCCATCGTATTGATAGTAAATTGAGAGGTTATTTCTCTCGTAAAGGGGTGCCAGAACCGAAAATAATCTTCCGTGAGTTCCGGTCCGTGCAGCGCCTCACCTGCATGTGATCTCAATGTGATTGCGATCACTCATGCAAGCTGCCTCATCGCCGTAAACGCATTCCAAACGTGCAAACTCATCAAAGCCCGTTCGAAGCTGCCAACCACCGCTGATCTCATTTCATTCCAATCTCTTCGTTTTTTGCTGATCATTTTATTATTTCCTCAAAGAACATTCAACTTTATTAATTTTTTCTCTCCTTTCCATTTCGTTTAGTCACTTTATTCGGTGTGTCCGCACTATCGGCATGCACTTACACTATTCGCCCTGGTACAAAATGCATGCTGAGTTTCATTTTCTCTCGTTCTTTTTGCATTTTGCTTTGTGTAGAATTTTTGCTCTGCTTTTCGCTTTTTCAATATTTTTTTTTATATTTTTCATTTTTTATTCGCTCGTTCGTTTTATGTTGTCTGCTGCAAAAATTTATTGTCGATGAGACTGGATATCGACATTCAAGTGCTACTGGGCATTGACAAAACACTGCTCCGCGAAGTAAATGGGTGGTACAAAATAAATTGATTTTTAAATTAAATTTTGTATTATGATGTAAAAGGCACGACAAAATATTTGTATGTTTTCGAAATGAGATTTGCTTGCTGCTGCTGCCGCGGTTGTTGTTATGGTCGTTTTTGTGATTTTTTGCCCTGCATTTTCGTATTTCTGCTTTTCTCCGCTCGCGCTGTGTGTGTGTGTGTGTGTGTGTGTATGTGTGTGTGTTTGTGTGCGTTTGTGTGCGTTTGTGTGTATGCGCGTGTGCGTGGAGCTACCTGTTTGCTGTACGGCTTGGGTTGTTATTTGATCATCACGATTGACTTGGTTTTGATTTTCAAATTAAGGCAAAAAGAATGCAACTGAAAAATGAAATGAAAAGCAAAACGAAAAGCAATTTATCGTTATCTGCCGTAATGAACTATTTCAATTTCAAGTATTTCAGTATTTCATGCACAGCAACCGCCGCACTCTTTTGCGTTGAGCGGTTCATCATGTCGTTTCTCGATTGCGCACCTATTTCGAAACACTCTCGGAGACAGTTCTCCAAAATTTTATTGCATTCTTCATTTCTTAATTGAGTTCATTATCGACGTCAAATTAGAATCTTTTTTCCTTTTCGTGCATTGAATGACTAGCGCTTCACTAAATCCCGTAGTTTCCGTGTTTCTGTCGGTATATTTTTAGTGTTTTTTTCTTTAGTTTTAGTTTTTGTATGTTCGTATCTCTCTCTTTCTTCCTGCTTTTTTCGGGTTCGCTCGATCGTTTTATCCATCATTTTCTCTTATTCCAAATTTTGTTATTTCAATTTTTATCTATCGGTTTATTTTCCCGTTTCTTTGATGATGGCGGCATCGTTTAGATAAAAATTTCGAATTTATGTTATTCGTATTTGATTCATGTAAAAGGTGAATGAAAAAATCCGTTGAAGAAATGGAAAAGGAAAGAGCGCACGAAGACGATGGCGACGACGATGCCACTGATGATGACAACAAGCCGAAACACTGCTAAGAAGCAGTGACACCTCTGTGTCATTAATTAATGGCTTAAAAATACATATCATTTGAATTATAATACAAGGTATAATACGAAATAAAAAAATATATTTCTATTTTTCTTCGGCGGTCTCGTCTTGCGGCAACGCGTTTTTTTCACCTTCATCAGCGGCTGGTTCCTTTTAACTGATCGAACAATGCGAAAGGAAAAAACCTCGTTGAAAGGTTCTCAAGGCTCGTCGGTAGCCGCCACCACCACCACCGTCACGCTCGGAATTCGCTTGGATTTCTCGCACTTGATTTTATAACTTCCTGCAAAACCACAAAGTGACTGCGTCTAGAAGCGTAATTCAAAAATGTTGAACAGCCCTCCGGTCATACGGGGAGGCAGTGCGTCACATAATATTGAACAAAAATATTGGCATAATTTAAATCCTATTAATCCAAAAAATGATCAAATTTAGGTTTCCACGGAAGTCACGTGTCACAGCTCAATGTAACCATTATAGAAGCGAAAAAACGACTGGGCCAAATATGAAGGGCAGCGTTGAAATGAAACCCCAGGATATCGCTTTGAGGCAACGTCGGTCTAATGCACCTCAATTCATATTACTATCATATTTGTGTGAGTTTCTCATGAAGCATCGAATGTTGTATGGAGAATTTTCCGGCATAACAGACTTAACTGTGGATATCAACCACACCGCATGTCAGCGACAATGGCAGCAGCGATGGTGACAATAACGGCAACGCAATGTGAAATGAATGCTTTCGACCAGAAATTCAATTGTTGTCATCGTTCACGCACGTCTTTGATGAACATAGATGGTCGCTGACGCATCAGTGGTGCTGCCGTGGTATCAACGGACGGCCATTACACAAACAGCGAGAATATCGATAACGATGACGACAGCATTGACGATGCCAATGTAGATGACGTGAATCAAATCGGAAAAACTGCAAAACGGTAAAACACTAACAGTATACCCCTGATACAATAAATCAACCCAAACGAAGACTTTAAGTAGCGCCTGTAAGGATGTATTAGCCACCCTCGATTTGAATTGATATGAATTGAATGTGATACACGTGCATTGTGTATTGTATGCACGTGTGTTTTGGTTTCATTTTTTAGTTTTTCATTGTTGCCAAATGAGTATTTTGAAATAATTTTAAATGAAAATATATCCTGGAACGTCGTTCATCGCACTCCTCCAGCAGCAGTCGGGTACAATCAGTGTGGGCACATCGAGCAGTCAGCATTAACTGTTTAGGTAACACTCGTTCGTTTGCTCGGATTCAATAGAGAAATCAGCAGGAAGTTAATCGGATGTATGATGGATGAATATATTTCGAGTATTCGTCAGACTTTCTGTGCGTTTGGTGTGTGGTTGACTTTTTTTTTTGTTTTTTTTTTTGTATATTCGTTGTTTGCGTCAACGATACTTATAGTGAGCGTTATGCACCGTCAATTGAGATTATTCGCTGATCAACCCGCTGGCTTGTTTGTTTCTTTGTTTGATGGAGGGAATGTTACCCAATATTGAATCCTAATAGAGAGGAGTTGGAATAGCATGGGTACATTCATGAGTGTTCTCACTCTTACAATTTCAGATAGTATTCTGTGTCAACCGCAATAAAAATAGCCTTAAGAATACTCGAACTCCTCACTATTGAGATTAGAAACATTATTGAATTGGCCTTTCTTTCCTTTTTTTTATTCCTCAGCCGCCGGCTCGTATTCGAAACTGTTGAAGACCGGTGGTAATTCAGACGCTTATCAAAATCTAAATTAAATAACAAACAATCACCGGCACACTGAACGCAGCCCATTGTGCGAGTCAATTTCAATGCATCAAATGATCTCAAATCAATTATCGAACTACTTAACGAGTCAATGATGACTTGCAATAATTCATTTGGCATCTGAATGTGAATAGAAATATCACTAAATCAAATAACATGGCCTGACACTTGATTCTCGAATCTTCTCCGGTTGTCCATCCACTTGTTGGTCTAATAGACAAAAACTGAAATAAATATTTGAACAACGTTATGATGGCTTCTTCATTTCGATCAACAGACAAACCCAACTGAGGCAATACGTCTATGTCATTGACGTGTTGGCCTGTCGATTAAATGGACGATCGGAACGAATGTCCGAATGTTCGGAGCAAAATAGAAAAAGAGATTGAAACCGAAATTTTCATGGTTCATTTCAAGTATGACCATGTCGGTCATTGTTATAACTTTGTTGTTCGTTAGATTAATTTGACGGATGATTGTCAGTTTAGAAACTCATTGAACAACATTTCGAGAATAATTCCGTTGAATATTTCACGTCCAAAGCAAATATTCATTGGTTTGTGTTTCTCAATGGAAATCCTTCTGGCTGGCTTCAGTCAACACTTTGCACTTTGCCTTGTGGAATATTGGAATCTCAATGAAAGTTTACTTAGCTCTTGAATCAGACCGATTCCAAGTTCAACTTGAATTTTCAGTGCAAGTGCATTCTTTTCAAACTGTTATAAAATTCTCTGTAATCGTCGTCGTCGTCATCATCATCGTAACTGTATACTTACTTGTGGTGGTCATCGTCCGTTTCCTGCATCCATGAAAATTCCTATTTCGAAATATTCGACTCAACCGATAAATGTATTCCATTTCCGTTTGAAATAATGACCGCATGAATAATGCTCGAAATTTCCGAGAAACGGTAATATCTGAATTGGTCAATAGTTAATAATCGGTTGACCACATTATTTAGTATTCCGAAATCCGGTCAACCATCCTACGATCATCTCTGTACACAACGCAGAGACACGATGCCATTTGGTTTCGACTGGAAACGTCTCTATGAGTTGTGTTTGTGCATGTGTTGCTAGAAAAGGAAGCAGTGCGACAGGCAGAGAGAGTGAGAGAGAAAAAGATAGAGAGAGAGAAAGATAGAGAGAGAGAGAAAGAGAGAAAGAGACATGTACAATTGGGCAATGTGCGAAATCGCAGAAAATGATTTCCGAATTTCATTAAAATAATGCGCGCAACAATATCCAAAACACAATAAAATGAATTGGATAAATTTCAGAATGAGTACGGTATGCATGCAATTGAAACTATGTATTTATGTGCGAAAAGATTTAAGCATTTTAAAGTTTGTGATATGATTTATTACATGCAATATCAAATGCATTTGATAGCAAAGCTCGATTATTTAGTATTCAGTAGAATGTGTCGTTCAAATATATGCAGCGATGAAGGAAGCTGCTACGTAATTGGTCATTTAACATTTTTGCGCTGCGAGGTTTTTCTGAATCAGTTTTTGTTTTCGAGAATGCTTCGACTTTTTCTTAGCATCACTGTGATATCTATGTAGCTTCATTCCAAATAATATTTGCGGGTCAACCGAACATTTCGACGTTCGTGTAAATCACTGTAATTGGTAATATTGTACGATTTAACTCGATCCTTCAAAAATAGAGAAGGGAAACCAAATATAAATTGACAAAAAAAAAAAAAGAAGAATAATCACTGATCGCATACACATGTAAAGAAGAGGAAATGGTGTATCCATGATCGTTTCAGGGAAGTCGGGCGACCTATTCTATCGGTGACACCACATAATACAGAAATCGCACGCGAACTTCCAACAGACCACCATTCCCAACAACATACTAAAACCACCATTCATCCATATTCAAATTTCATCATTCGACGATGCTAAGTTCGACCAATAAATACCATTTGAAAATCGAATTTTGTCCGAATGTAAATGACTGGAAGGTTTTTCGATACATCTTAACGTGATATTGAAGCATTCCAAAAATATATAATGTTCAATAGGTCTAACGAAGTTTTCTTCCAATACAGAGCTGGATATTCTCACAATCGAAAAGCATCCAATTGTGCAGACGGCGAAGGAGAAGTATCCAGACAACCTGATCTCGATGCTGCCCGACAAGACACGACACGGTACGATGCGATAAAGGACCTAAGCCAAGAGCCAGCTGAAAGAATATCTTTTGTGCGCCATCAAGAAAGAGAAATTCATGTTATCCTAAACAAACTACACAAATCGAATTTTATATTAAATATTTTACCCTTGTTGCTTGTTATATCGCTTCGACTGGAAACTATTCATTATTTTCATTTCGGTTCTTGTGCCAGGGGTCTGCCAAATAAACTATATTGAACTGAGACAATTTCATCGATTCGTCGTTTAACTCGCTGGCGGAGAAGGAGAGGTGGGGAAGGTTTAGCGAAGACATGGACCGGATTCCCAAGGAGAATCAAGAGGAAAATAAAACAACGACAAATCATGATGGCGACGATGATGGCGAAGATGAAGAATAACAACATCACTTTACGCAAATCCTTGATCATGTTCAATATAGTACCAAATACAATTGGAATTTGAATGCGATTTTCCTTTCGGCATACATTCTTGTCAAGTGTCCAAATATCGTTGTTTTACACACATTCATAAACTAGGCATCCCGCATAAAATGTACATTGAACAACGTATACGTCGGCCGAAGAAGCCGAGATGAAAGCAACCAGCCAAGGCACGCCACACATCAGCATATAAGAAAATGTTCTTGTTGATGGCATCGTTTTATTAGTAGCTGTGAATGAACCTTTGACAATATTATGTGTTATTATTATATGAGGTTGGCAGGGGCAGGAGAAGAGGGAGGCCCGGTAAAAACTTCGGAGCGCTGGAAATTGATCAGAAGGTTGAAAATCCGTTGCCCATATCAAAGTCATCATTGTACAATTTTGCACCCCAATTTTCGGGTTCTTTATCAGCTTTTATGTTGGATAGCAAACTATCAAAGTAAAGACTGACACCCTTTTATCCCCATAATATAATCGGGTGGATATGTGTATTTTCATTTGGTACTATTCAACTGTCATCTGATGAGTGTGTCGATGTGCCGTTGTGCCGTTGTGCCGATCTGAGAAGAGCCAAGCCATTCTGTTTGGATGGATATTTAGAAGATATTTTGTCGGCGTTTCTCTCTGTCCGTGTATGAGCGGGTGAATCTGTGTAAGTTGCTTGGGTGTCATATATACCCAGAATTCAGTAAAATAGGTCATAAGATGTGATTTCAAAATTTTACATATATATTGACAACTTTCGGTTAAGAAAATGATAAAATATTTGATTTGGTTGGTCGCTTTGAGTATGTGTGTGTGTTTGTGTGTGTGTGTTGTGTGTGTGTGTGTGTTGTGTGTGTTGTGTGTGTGTGTGTGTTGTGTGTGTTGTGTGTGTGTGTGTGTGTGTGTGCGTGTGTGTGTGTGTGTGTGTGTGTGTGTG
>JANSTV010049772.1:0-14358 GCA_027564135.1 Lestremia cinerea
TTGTCGATTGAATTGAATCTTCTTTTTAGGATGAACAGCAATAATTATACGATGAATGCAACATGGTAAAAACATAATTATACGAAATACACGACATACGAAATGAACTCATGTTTTTTCTTAGAAATAAATTTACAAAAAAATTGAAAGATATTTTTCCGAGTTTTCGTTTTCCTGGATTGAGTTGGGAAGGATCTGGTTGGTTTGACGGACCGCTAGAAGATTCGTCTGGTTTTCTTAGAATAAATCAGTACCGGGCGACGCCCGAAGACTCAACAGCGAAATCCCAAGAGAGCGAAGAACGAATGTTTGAACAAGTGATTCGATCAACTGTTTGCTCACGCGGAAGCAGATCTCACAATATCTCTATCAATTTAGCGAAATGGCTTTGTGCGGCTGTTCAAACAACGTTCATGGTTCAAACAAAAAGATAAATCCAATTTCGAATGTTTTTCAAAAATTTGATTAATTTGCTTGAATTTATTTTCATCATTTTCATTTCTATTTCATTGATTTACTGCGAAAAGTGTGGCAAAATTGGTAGATGCCTCAGCGACTCCGTCCAAATCCAGCCATAACCTTCAAAGCGTTGTCCTTTTCACGGCTGCTTGGTTGTGAACTCACCAGTGCAGGCGTCGATGCAGAAAGTGGACGTTTCCAAAAACGTTTGAAAAATGTTCTGAACGATAGCGATCCGATCAGCAACAACGCACTGAGTGAACTGCGAGAGGGCAGTGACAGAAGTGCTAGCCAAATTGGAGCGAGCTACCGTTATCTCATGTTGAGCCGCGTTCAAGTCAGTGTCAGTCTGAAAAGTCTTGAGAATATAACCACCTCAATGCAGCCGCAGAGCAAATCATACATGACCAGTCAACAGCGCCAGCAGACCACTTACGAGGTTAGTTCGAAGCGTCTTGACTATTCCAACACTGTCTGCAGCCGCCCTGATGATGGTCGAGCTCTCGTCGGCCAAAGTATTAACGCAAGCAAAAAAGCCCGTAACGCCATCGTGATGAATATGATCGGCACTCAGAAGCACTTCCGCAACGCAGCCGAGTGTGCAACCGCCCAGCTTAGCAACCGTCTCATTCACTTGCAAAAGAATCGGCAAGTAGTTTGTTGCAAAAGCGATGTCTACAGCATTCCCAATGGCATCGTGGAAGTTCGTGACGTCCGTCTCAAGACCACCGGCGCCGTTGTAAATTTGCTGGGCTGGAACGCAGTACGAACCGAAAATGGATCCACACAAGGTTTGGACGAGCGCTTGTAAAGCCTTGATGGGGTTGCCGATCCCGTTGAGGATCAAGTCTTCGAGAGGAGCGAGGATGGCCTTGATCTTCGACTCAATTTGGTCAGGGATGTCAGCAGCACCGGCAAATCGCTGGAATCCATCGGAAGATCTTAGAATTCGAGCTTCAATCTCCACCAAGTCCCACTCACCTGAACGCAAAGCACGGAGAGAAACAGCACTGCGACGAATTTCATTCTGAAGACGATTTGGCACACGTTTGAAACTTTGAAACTCAACTGTGTGGCATCCACTCGGTTAGACCCATTTTATCTGAGAGCGACTTGTCAATTCAGCTGATATCAGAATTACGTAACACAGAAATTTCCAATGCTTTTCGTTTGTTGTTTTTCCATCACTCGCCGGACAGACACAACTGACCCGTCGCCCAACAAAGCACTCAAAATATTGCGAATGAGTTGCAGCAAGCTATCGGCTTTTGGCTCAGCATCGATCAAGAAGGCTGTCGCATTTAAGGTGATTTCATCCACGCAGCTATTGCTTTGATCGATAAGTTTGCTGAAACTGTATCTTCCGCTGTGTGCGCGAGGGCCTTCTAATCTCGTTAGATGAATGCCGAATCGGAGATTAGACGAATGCAAACAATGTTTTATGAATCGAATAATCGTGAAAACCGCGTGAACTTATCATATTTTTGGGAGAAAAAGACAGAGAGGAGACCATGGATCGCCTTCTTGCTGACAGCCGCCGCTCAGTGCACTTTGCACGAGCCATTTGGAAACTGTCACCATTTGCAAGCGCATTAGCTTGCCAAAATCAAGCAACGAATATTAGTCCGCCAGACAAGTCTATACCAGGTAGTGACAGAACGCTCTGTATAATGATTCATGAAGAATCAGTACCGGGCGATGCCCGAAGAGTCAACAGCGGAATCCCAAAAGAGCGAAGGCCGAGTGTTTCAACAAGTGATTCGATCAACTGTTTACAGATCTCACCATTTTTTTTTACTAATGGGTCTAGCGAAATGGCTTTGAGCGGCTGTTCAAACATGAACGTTGTTCGGACAAAAAGATAAATCCAATTTCGAATGTTTCTCAAAAATCTGATTAATTTGAATTTATTTTCATAATTTTCATTTCTATTTCATTGAATTACTGCGAAAAGTGTGGGAAAATTGGTAGATGCCACAGCGACTCCGTCCAGATCCAGGAATGAACGTCGAAGCGTTGTCCTTTTCACGGCTGCTTGGTTTTGAACTCACCAGTGCAGGCGTCGATGCAGAAAGTGGACGTTTCCAAGAACTTTTGGAGGATTTCCTGAACGAGAGCAAGCTTTTCAGCAACGACGCACTGAGTGAACTGTGAGAGGGCAGTGACAGAAGTGCTAGCCAAATTGGAGCGAGCTACCGTTATCTCATGTTGAGCCGCGTTCAAGTCAGTGTCAATCTGAAAAGTCTTGAGAATATAACCACTTCAATGCAGCCGCGGAGCAAATCATACCTGGCCGGTCAACAGCGCCAGCAGACCACTGACGACGTTAGTCAGAAGCGACTTGACTGCTCCAACACTGTCTGCAGCCGCCTTGATGATGGTCGAGCTATCGTCGACCAGAGCATTAACGCAAGCAAAAAGGCTCGTAAAGGCATCGTGATGAATATGATCGGCACTCACAAGCACTTCCGCAACGCAGCCGAGTGTGCAACCACCCAGCTTAGCAACCGTCTCATTCACTTGCAGAAGGATCGGTAAGCAGTTTGTTGCAAAAGCGATGTCTACAGCATTCCCAATGGCATCGTTGAAGTTCGTGACGTCCGTCTCAAGACCGCCGGCGCCTTCGGAAATTTGCTGAGCTGAAACGCAGTACGAACCGAAAATGGATCCGCACAAGGTTTGGACGAGTGCTTGCAAGGCCTTGTAGGGGTTGCCGATCCCGTTGACGATCAAATCTTCGAGAGGAGCGAGGATGGCCTTGATCTTCGACTCAATTTGGTCAGGGATGTCAGCAGCACCGGCAAATCGCTGGAATCCATCGGAAGATCTTAGAATTCGAGCTTCAATCTCCACCAAGTCCCACTCACCTGAACGCAAAGCACGGAGAGAAACAGCACTGCGACGAATTTCATTCTGAAGACGATTTTGTACACGTTTGAAACTTTGAAACTCAACTGTGTGGCATCCACTCGGTTAGGTCCATTTTATTTTAGAGTGTTATGTCAATTCAGCTGATATCAGAATGACGCAACGCAGTGAACAGTCTTTGTTTTGAGCCACTCGTCGCAACGCATGGAAATTTCCAATGCTCTTCGTGTGTTGGTCGTCCCTCGCTCGCCGGGCCTCATTTGAAGAGCTTCGACTGTGACACATGCCTTTCGGGTTTCTTTCAGATAAATCAAACCACATGCGTAAACCTGCGTGGCTACGAATCTCAATGTCATTGTTTCATTCGCATTTTGTTGACGCAATTTTATCACCACCTAATGGCTGAGCAAACATCGTGCATTCAAATTCGCTATTTGCTTTGCGCGCCGCAGACAATGCACCCTGAGCTGAATTAACCACGAACTTCTGAAAAGGTGAAGGGCAATGCGGTCGTTCAACTCCTTCGTGGCTTGCAAATGAAAGACAGTCACTGATCACGTTCAAGAAACGCTCGACTCGCAAAGCACACACGCCTGGACCGTCACCCCACAAAGCACAAAGAAGGCTGAATTCCTCCGCGCAACCATTGCGTTGATCGATTGGCTTGCTGAAGCTCACGAATGAACGTTAGGCTCCCCTCGGGGAGTGTCAAGCGATTCGTAACTGACCGAAATTGAAAAGATGGAAAAATATGGCGCGCATTCAACGAACAACAGAAAACATCATATAAAGAATGTTCTATTACTACCTGACATAGCGTCAGATTGTGGCACATTTTCAGAGAAATTTATGACAACAAAATTCTATAACAAATCAAGCAATCTCGAAGGAAAGGCGGAATGCGATCAAAGCCATCTGGTGGTAGCTTTCTGAGGGTATCTCTGATTAAGCTCGATATCGTGAGAACAAATGGGGCACCTGTTCTCGCGATCATACCAAGATGGAGCTGAACCTTTTGCGTGTGGGATCGATTCATGTCGGAGAAAATTCAATACAAATTGTCGCTGCAAGAGCTCTCAGCGCATAACAAATGCGTATTCCATGTTGCACCGAGTGCATTCCAACAACGAACAACGTAGACACCCAACTCAACCATCAAAACGCACCGCTAATAAATCCACCGACAATTCAAAACCATTCTCGTTTATTGTGCATCCGGAATGACGAACATGATCGGGAAATAGAAGCGAATCGCCTGCAAGAGCTCAACCGATATTGCGGAGGAAATGCAACGAAATTGCCAAGTGAAGAGAAATTGAGAAAAATAGCCAAGCTGTCCAGTCCAGTGAATAGTTACCGTTCCCGCACCTGCCCCCGCCACTGACGCAGGCAATCAAAATTGCATATTCATCCTCTGGCATTCGACCAACGCCAAACAGTGATTTCATCGTCACGTCAACGCATCATATCACATGTTTAATGGCCGTCTGCAGTCGAGAGAAGCATATTGAATGGTTTCGCCTTCCATCGCTTCGATCGCGTCGGGATGCAATGCAAACGTCCCAGTGCATAATGAAAACGAATGCAGTGCTCTGGCTCTGTTCTGGATATTAAATTTCATAAATTTCTCGCCTCTCGTCGATGACGGCCCCAACATGACCCACCGTAGTCAATCGGATTGTCGTCGCCGTCTGAATCGACTTTTTCGAGCTTTCGAATGCTCTGCTGTTGACTTTTCCAAGCATCGGAATGCCACCACTGGCAAAAGACTAGAAAACTTTTCGAAATTCAAAGCCAAATGACGGTCTTTATCAAAATTGCATTCCATGAGCATTGTTATCGAATCGAGTTGACACGATTTTGCATGAACGCTTCTGCCAAGCCACCCGAAGATAATGTCCGATGATGACATCAAAGGTGGCTCATATCACCGTCACCGCTGGCGGAGCCAAATTGAAATTGTTTTGAAATAAATTTTGACAAATGGTCCGAGTTTGAAAGGCGAACACTTGGAAATGAATTAATTGAACGGTGCAAGAGTCGACTGCATTTGTGGAATCCGTGATGAGAGTGGCGAGCTTTGACTTCATTAACATTCACTTAGCGTTCGTCGGTTTCGCTTCCAAGTTTTGCAATATTGCCTGCGTTTGGTCAGCAATGCATTTTGAATTTGATGAAAATTGTGGTTTGACCGCCCATTGAGGGATGTCCATCTGCGGCGTCAATGCTCATCCAGCTGTCACGCGTTCATCGGGGATGAAACCGACAGAGAATATAATAACCGTCATTGACCCGCATGAATCTGCGGCGTGATCGGTGTCGATCAAAGCGTGAATCATTTGCTGTGAATTGTTCAAAGAGTGCGGTGGATGACGGAAAATAGTGGATTCGTTTCCAGCGAACTGCAAATGGATGCTTCCGAAAACAGCTTGGCTTTGTTCAGTTCGAAGCGGTTTATGACATTTTCATCAAAAACGCTTCAACGCTTCGACAAGAACAATTGCCGGAAGAGAATTAACCGCAACTGGAACACGAGCAACGTTTGCATGTTCGCCCACACCCCATTCCGCTGTTTGGTAATTTTCGGCCCGGTTGATGAATGATTCCTGAGGCGTATTGTGTGTGTCACACGCTCTGATGCGTTTCCATCGAGCAACTGTGAAGTCCGTGACACGGTCGACGATTCGACAGGGCGGAGGTTGGGAAGCAGGGAATCCGAAGCTAATTTGGAATTTGTTCATGTTTGGGGATCAAATGATTTCTCTTTGGCTTCGACGGCCCGACTGGATCCGTCGTCAAACAATCAGCCGGATAATGTTATTAATTAGCTTGCTTTCCTCGCCTTGATTAATCGAACAGACAACAATGACATCGACGGTCTTTCTTCTCAACTTTCTCTCTATCAGTCACTCTCCAACATCACCACAAGCCTTTGGCGATTTCTCGAATTTCAATCCAAGGCCTGGTTGGGAAAACTTCACCAAAGAACCGATGCGATGGGTCATCGTCGCACTCATAATTCAAAACCGAGAAATCCTCGTCGTCCGGCGAAGTCAGGAACGGTAATTCAATCGAAAGTTTGTGCAAATAGTCAGCAACAGACCGGAACGCAAGTAAACACTGTTCGCTCGGCGATGACGCAAAGCTGAAAGTTCGATTTGTTAGCTGTTTGTTTGCGAATGTGAATTCATGGGATTGCACGCTGACTGGGCTGTCACGATAAGAACCGTGTGTGCTGACCACCAACGGAGACGGCATTCCCAGCAAAGGATTGGTAGATTCGCGACGAAGTTCTCACCGGCGTGAAAGCGAAATGAGATGAACGCAAGGTTTGAAACAGAGCAATTCCATAATCCTCGGAACGTCCACGACCTCACAACACCCGACTGGCAGCTGACGCAGCAACGTCCGTCATTCCGAAGTGCAATCGGTGGGACTAGAAAGGAGGCTGTTCTCTGACCCAAAGCGATGTGATAAAACCCCCGGCCCCCTCACATCACCTCTTACAGTTTCCCACTTCAGATTTATCAATTGAGAATGTTCTGCCGACCGCAATAAGTCCGATAAGAAAGACGCATTTTCGCAAATCACATGACGATCCACAATGGCAGTACCGACCAATCGCCGATATAATCATGAATTGCGTCGGCAAACGTGCATCATCACATGGGTCTTGTCTCAAAGCGACGATTATTTCAAGGATCGATTGCTCCCCAAAACATTGGAGCGCCAGACACAAATCACCCCACACAATGGCCCATTCTCGCTCCGAGATTGCATTCCACAGGGGCACTTCGATACATTTCCCATTCAACTCAGCCATGAAATTACCAGCTAGCGTTGCAGTTGCATGAAATGGCCCGCAATCACATCTCGATAATGCATCACCGTCTTCCGCATGAATGACTTCAAATTATCTCGTTTCGATGCAAATCATCTGACAGTTTTCTCTTGGTTTTTCCGCATAAATTTTTGGGCGTTCGGAGATGTTGCATAAGCAACGAGCGGAATCATATTTTCGTAGCGAACCATCGACCACCTCATTAGCATTTTCATCAAAAACACGAGACGCTAATGGTCGGAAGGCAACACGTTAGCGAACGCTAAACATCCAAAGACGGGAACTCTGACGCGGATCCATTGTTCGGATTGGCATTTGAATTTATCCAAGTTTGTCATCGGAAGGTGGAACATCGCCAAAGCTGGTGGTAATTGGCCGACGTCAGTCACGCGGAGGATGAGAATGACGGCAAAGTACGGTCACTGCGATTACAATGCAATTTCTCTTCCGAAATGTAGGACAGTGTGGGCGACGGACTCGGGTCGATGACAAGCAGCTGGTCATTGCGTAACGCATTCCACGCAATGGGGCCATCTCTTTGATATTCATTTTTCATGTCATGCCAAGAATGTCCTTTCATCGAAACGCTTCCATTACGCATCAATCGGTCCACATGTCTTCACTTTCAGTCTGACTCAGTCGACGGGCTGCCTCGGTCGCTGACAGCGGAACCGTTCTCGCAAGCGATGATCTCATTCAATTTTCAGAGTTGAAAGGACAAGCCGCATTATCTCGTCATTTTATCGTTATTGCTTGTGATTTGGGCATCGTCGTCGTCGTAGTCGTAGTCGTCACAGCCTCATAATCGTCGCCCACTTCTCCCAACGCCAGAGTCTATTTGCCAATCATTTTGTTTCGAAGAATCGAAATTATTATTTTTGGCATGCCGTTCGACAGCGGGTAGAGTGGGATGAGGGTGGGGGTGGTTTTGTGGGAAGGGTCGAAATGGAGAGGAAAAATGCCAATTTTGGAAAATTGAATTGAAAACTCGATAGAAATTTGATGAAATGGAAATCTTGCACCGAACGATGATAGCGAAAGCCTTAAATGTTTCCTAATCAATCAATCAAATCAATACGGCCCACGCGCGGAAATCATACAGCCGGCATTGCCGGTGCCGTTTCAATTCCTGGCGAAAAAAAGAAAAGCAAGCAGATTTCCTTGGAATTGGATCGAAATCTGCCCGCGTTGCGCCCGCTCCACCGCTCCATCATTCGGCAAACAAATAGCTATTTATAATGCAATAAATAACGCGATGCGAACCCCCTCGCCATAATCAACGTCTACCTGATCCCAAACGAACAACGAACATCAATTTTTCGAAACACATAAATCGAAACGGCAATTACTGAAGCTGGCCCGCGTGTATTGAACTCTCGGTGCTCTCGCGATGCCATTCAACGAAGAGATGTGTGGTGCTTTCACAGCCGAATCGAAATGATGTTTGTGTAAACAAGTCAAAAATAAATTAGTTGAGCGTGGCATTCGTTTGTTCATTTGTTGATGTTAGGGCCGTTGTGTGTGATGCACCGATTTTATTTGCAGAGAGGCAGGGTCGGTTCAGGCGATGGTCCTTTGATGTTCGGTTTTGGATTCGAAGCTCAGCGGAAGTGGTCACGCGATTCTCGAATGATGAATGGCTCGTGGCCACCTTCCACCCCGTCCGAGCCGCATCGCTGCAAAGAAACGCCTTGGGTTGCTTTTGCTCTTAATTCACCGTACCATCTCGCACACAATCCGCACGTCGGTTAACCCGTCAACGTGAAACTTCGGTGGAGTCATTCAATATTCAACATTTCGGGATGTTCTGACATTGTCATCGTCATCGTCTTTATTATCAATCGCAAGGTTTATCCCGCACAATAAACAGATATGAATATTGATATTGTGAATTTCGATTGGCATGGCAACGGGGCCACGGCAACGAAGCAACGCCAACGATCTACGGCAACGGGAACGGCAACGAGCAGCGTCAACCCAACTGAATTTCCATGAGAATTGTCTTGTGCCAAACGCAAATGAGATTCTCCGAAACGAAGAGCTGAACAACAATGAGAATGACGAGGACGAAACCATCGAAATAATAAAAATCTCTGTTGATGCGACGGCGAACGCAAACAACAAACAGCAATTTGAAAAATCAGTTGGATAATGGAAAGCGATTCGGTTGCACATTTGAACTGTGAGTCGACTGCTGAAAGATAGAGATAGAGAGAGATAGAGAGGGAGGACGAGAGAGCGCGCGCACGAGAATGAGAGTGCGCAATGGGAGAGAACACCGCAAGACGGCCACTTCGAAATGACATCGACTCGACGGCGATACGAATTGACTGATACAAAACATCATGCCTCGGTCGCACCGCTGTCGCACACAGCCGTGTTATCTTGATGGTTCAGTTGCATTGCGCTCGTCGACTGGAAAACAAGCAAGATTTTCCATGTGCCAAAGTGAACGAGAATCGTGTCGTGTTCTGTTGATCTCAAATAATTTCAAAATTTCGTGCTTTGTTTAACCGCGTTGTCGGTGGCGGCGTATTGAGTGGTTCTCTTTGGTTTCGGGAAAATTCGAATGGGGAAAACTGCATTTTCGCGTCCGTGACGATTAGCCGCTGGTGAATGAGATCCGTTGTGGTGCATACTTTCGGTGAATGGGCATTTGTTTCCGACGCAAAGGTCGTTTCAAAATTCAATCAATCGCACGTGCAATAACACGCCGTGTCTCGAGCACGTTTCACCCAACAGGCCGTTGCTCGGTCATTCGACGGAGATTCGAGTTCGAGCTTTTGTTTTCTTTTTAAATGCGATAAACGACGCTACGCGTGAATGAAATAAAACAAAGTTTGAATTTGGCAATTGAATAATTTTTTCGAACGTTGACGTGGGCAATCGCTCGGCGAAGGAGGTTTGGACGTCGGAAATAGTGAGTGAGAACGCTTTCATTGGGTTGGTACTTCAGTGAATCGAATTTGCATTATTTTCCGGACAAGGTGGTATTGAGAACGAGAAGATTTGTTTTGGGGACTTTGATTCTGTGCGAATGATGCGATGATCCAGAGATGTGGTAAGATGAGCCTTGCATGTTGTTAATAACAACTTGTTATCTTAGCGATCCGAATGGGACTTAGAGTCATCAGACGTATCGCACTTGAGTCAACAACGGGACCGAAGACCATTTGCATTTCGATCGTGGGCGGTATTTTCGCCGAAATGCGGATTTATGGCCACTCCGATGGGCTGATCCTTGAATGATAATCTCACTTTCTTCGGAGATTTATCGCATTTGGTGGGAAACTCGACAAAGGAAGACAATCGAAGAAGAAGCTTAAAGATCGGTTACCCCAATCAAGTTTGCCTCGAAGCATTTCCTGGCACGTTGACAAGTCTCTGCGAGTGAATTTGACTGCTTTCCAATCGATGAGAAAATCAACGGAAATGAAATCATTAAAATCCTCTACCCGTCGCTCATCGCTCATCGCCCCACATCGTCTCCATCAAATCGAAATCTCTAAATTTTCCGTCCATTTCGGAAAATACGAATTATCATTTTTATTAACTCATTCTCCGCCCGAAGCGACATCAAAAAAAAAAAAACTCCGCAAAAAAATCGATCAGTCGCTGAATTAATGAAAAGCAAAACCTCATTTCGACTTTTCAGTTGAATTCGGTGACAAATCGTCGCGTTGGCAACTGAATCCGACAAAGCTGTTTTACGAGCAATGCGATTGTCATCATTGTGCGTCTGCCATCGAACGAAGATTCTCCCGAATATCGAAACGGCATCTCGTTTTCGATATCACGCCTTTACCAAGGCAATCATCGTTTGACGCCTCACTCGACCTCACGCACCAACAACTTTGGCCATTTTCACTCAACGCATTGACGGAGCCTATAAATCGCAGATGGGATTGTTTTGATTAAAATTTCCAAGAAAGTGGCCGTCGCCACCTGACGAACAGCTCCCACGGTTGTTGGGCTATTCGGGTCGGTTGGCAATTGATTCGGTCGCGGCAGTTCAACGACGAAAGGATTGCGACTTTGACCCGAACGCCGTCAATTTACAAATCGTTAACGCCATTAGCACCAAACGGGTAATTCCTTTTCGATCCAGAGCGTTCGCCGCGAAATGAGTTTGAAAAATTAAGCTCTTCAATTGCCGGCAACTGGCTGATTGCTTCGATTTAACGGTCCCCCAAGCGCCTCTCGCACATTCCCACCCCATCCCCGGTCAATTCTCAACGCGATATTTATTCGAAGCGATTAATTTCAAGCGTTTCTCATTCGCAATCAACCGGCTTCCCCCCAACTCCGTTGCGAACTTATTTGTTTTCGCAGCGACCCCGCCGAAAAACAACCTCTCATTCTCCACAAATAGCCCCACGTACCGTTGCGTGAGTGTGAATGTGTGCTGGGGCAACGGGCCAAACTGGGTGGATGGAATACAGCCATTTCCCGAGAATGCCTCCTGCAAGACGAAACGTCACGCCGTCATAGCGAAAGTTTTTCGCCAACTTCGCCTCTTTCGCTCGTCGCACCCCCCCGCAAATTGAAATCGTAAACAAGCTGAAATTCGCTTATCATTTTTTATGTTTGTTTTGTTAAATTTTTTATGGGCCCTTTGTTGGTTTCGCTCATTCGATGAGCACAGCTCAGAAACGGCCAGATGGACGACGAAGACAAAGTCATTTTCTTTGCGATTCAAATTCGCGAAATGAGTTGCCAATGAAAAGCGCGGCGACGTTCAAATTTTGCCGTGCACGTGCGACGGTAAATAAGTTTTCGAACCGAAATTGGTGTTTCAACGATAAATCTATCATCACGTCGGGACCCTCGGACACTTTGCACCGCTGGTGAAGCACCGCGACCGTTGAGTGAAAACCCGCAAAATGACGCGGCCGATTGAGTATTCCCCGAGCGAACCACCTGCGAGGGAAAATCTTTGCTTTGATTCGACCCCCGGGGCGACCTTTGATAATTGCTTACTTAGCACCACCTTCAAAGCAACGATTGTCGAAATTCTGAGGAAAATCTCCGGACGCAAACGAATTTCCATCAAACCGGACCATCCTATAGTGTCACGGGCAGCCGCATCAACAAACGAATAATCCCCACATTCGCATGTCGTCGATTGATAATTGAGATGAGCCATCAACGGCTATACTCGTCTTGTCGTCAGCACAAAATATGCTAATGTGTGCGGTCCGGTATTAATTTGTTTGTTTTATTTCCGTCAGTTTGCTCCGTTTCAATTTGTTATGGAAATTCCAATGGGTTTTCCGAGAGTCGGTTGTCCTCAGACCCGCGCCGAGAGGGACGATGGCAGCGGAACCATAATCGTGTGTTTAACTACAGAGCCAAAGGTCATCGACTATGCCGAAGGCCGAATCCTCATCGACCAGTATCCGGGCGCCTACAAACGGAACCCCCAAAACGATGACACAATCAATTCTAACTGGCGGACATCGACACACGCGTCGGCCCATTTTCCATTCGATTTATGATTTTCCTGAGAAGAATTTAATCAAAAACCGATTAAAATGATTGGCATTTTGATTATGCTAATTCGAAAGTGATGTTCCTTGGCGATTCGCAAACGGGCCACAGGTACCGAAATGACATGCCGAATGACAAATAACATCGGCCAAATGATGCGCACGGCGACATCAGCCGACGTCTGCGACAATGGACCTGTCTGCGTGATGATGATTTATTGAGTGATTGGCTCGGAATGACTGTTGCTCGGCTGGCATTATGCATGCGTGCGTGGAATCTCTCATTTTTGGGCCAAGACCATCAATTCATTGCGAATGAAACAGCATC
Source organism: Lestremia cinerea (assembly GCA_027564135.1). NCBI lineage: Eukaryota > Metazoa > Arthropoda > Insecta > Diptera > Cecidomyiidae > Lestremia > Lestremia cinerea. The sequence continues at coordinate 12,986 of JANSTV010049772.1, forward strand.
GAGTTGTTTTCATTTTCATTTTTCATACAAAAACGGGGTTTCATGTTTTTCCACCGAGTCAAATGACAACGACGGGATGTTCGATGTTGGGTGGCCCGGTGGCTGAGGGGGAGGGGTTTGTTTTTTGTTTTATTTTTTTTTTTTTTTCAATTTTTCCCGATTTTCAACGCTTTGTTCTCGTCACAAGCAACTCGTTAAGTTTCAGTCGAATCGGTCTGTCAATGACAGCGCAAACAAATTGCGAAAAGGGTTCGTCGACGGACGTTTGGAATTTCTCATTTCGAGGCGATTGTTGGGTGTGGCGAAAGTGATTCATCCCAAGGCGATGGCCTGATGGTTTCCAGGATAATTCACACGATTCGGGCAGCTTCGATGCGACAACTTTTCGAACGTGTGAGTTGGCGATGCGGCGCGGATGAAATCAAAATTCCGTGCGTTTCTCACGAAAAGGAGCGAATGAATCCGGCTAACGGCGCTCGGACGACACATTGCCCGTTCGATTTATGTTCGATTCCCTCAGCGCGTCGATCACTTTGGATCTCGTACACGGCGTGGTGTTGGCTGTTATCGATGCGATTGCAATGGCTTAAGTGCTCTGGCTGTGGCTGTGCCAGACGCTGAATCGCAGCCATTGCAGTTGCTGGTGTGTTATCGCTGCCGTCGCATTCGCTGTGTGTTTCCAACGAAATATTGTTTATTGACATCTCGGCAGTGTGTTCTTTATCCAATTATGTGGTGTGTCGGTTGCATTGTCATTATGAAAATGTACTCTCGTTGCGCTGCATTGAGCTGGCCTGAGCTGAGTTGAGCTATGTGCCCGGTCGCCTTTGATTGTTTTCATTCCCATCGATGGCCGATGTGCAATAAATAATGAGCATTTTGTCGGAAAGTGTTTGCGATAAGATTACGGTCTTGTTCGTTCTATGGCCTTGCGTTGTGCTGCGTTTCGTCTCCGTTCATTGCGTTCGTTTCATTTCGCTTCGTATTTGGCTTTTGATAACTCGCCTTCTGACAATTTCCATTTTTCAATCGACCGTTTCCCAGTGAACGAGTCGACCGTTCGACAATCGACGGACGGGGTAAAAGTGCATTTCTATTATTGACAGTTAATTAGATAAGATTTATCGCTTGACGAGGACGACAAAGACGACGACGACGATGACGATGTCGATTATTATTAATTGACTGCAGCTCGATGAATGGGCAACGTCGTTGAGCATTTGACGTTTCTGTTAGGCATTTCCTTCCTGGGGCGAGCTGTGATGCGGTTGCGGTGTCAGTCGTTGCTTCAGAATTTAATCAAATTGATAACGCATGTGTGGTTGCGGCGGCTGTGACGCGTCGCGAATCGCATGATGAGGAAGTGATTCGGT
>JANSTV010049783.1:0-14357 GCA_027564135.1 Lestremia cinerea
GATTGTCCATTTTGTCAGGACTTTTTGGCCTTTTTATAGCAGCAAATTATGCATTAACAAGTATTATCTTAGTCGAATTAATAACACTGGATCGTTTTACGAATGCCTACGGTTTGTTGTTGTTGGTGCAAGGCATTGCCAATTTGGTGGGACCGCCGTTGGCCGGTTGGATAACCGATGTGACCGGCAACTATGACATTTCATTCTATTTGGCTGGATTCTTCATATCCATTTCCGGTTTTCTAATGCTTATCCTGCCAATTTATGGGAAATACAAGAAATACCGCGAATTGGAACGCAAGGGCTCCGACGGGCCAGAATTGGATCGAGACACTGAAAATGCAACAAGCAACATTGTGGTGAGTCCCTCATTTGCCTCTTTCAACTTCAACTTTGAATAAAACTCATTCTGAAATTTCCGCTTTCGACTCGACAGATTCCCAAATCCGCATTGAAAACCAACGGAACGACATCAAACAACTGGATTGGCGGAAAGAACTCACAGGCGAATGGTGCTGTCAACTCCACGGGCACCAACAAAGCGAATCGGGTTTAATTTCCAAATTCCGCATCAACCCTTACAGCACCGCCCTTCCGCACACATCGCACACACACATACACACATACACACACACAGACACACAAATACACACACCAGAATTCGCGAATGAAATGCATCGAGAATTCAGCTTGGGAAATACCCGTTTTGACAAAATTCCATGATCAATTCACCATTTTCAATCAATTTCAATTCAATCAACCACCCGCCCCACCACCACCCCACCCCCGAAAAACAGGCGCTGAGCGAATGGCGAATAACAATTCTTGAATGAAACCCTAAACTCATGTTAGATCAATATTCAACCTATAACATTTTAAGCTGAATGAAATTATCTAGTTTAATTAATTAATTAATTTGAAAAGAGAAGAAGAGGAAAGAAATCGAAGAGCGAAGATGAAAAACGATTGGAAAACCAACAAAACACAATAGTTTACTTATTTAATTAGATTTTTTCGAGAAAAAAAAATTGAACAAACAAAAATAATTAGCTGGCTTTGGGCTATTCGCTGCCAAATTTATTGAAAAAAATTTGTTGTAATTGAAAGAGAGAAGACGGAGGAGGCGAGAAAGAAACAGAAGAAGAAGAAGAAGAAGAAGAACAAGAAGAAGAAGAAGAAGAAAAAGGACATAAACTTCGTAAGACGAAAGAGACCGACGCAGCCAAGCTGTGGCAGAGACGGAAGTGTTTGCTGTGAAAATGATGAAACAAGAAAAATACATAAAACTTGATGAAATTTAAAAAAGAAAATAATCAAAAAACAAACCCTCATTTTGTTTCAATCATCAACCGCTTCCGCGATGGAGGTTCATCAAGGAGACAAGGTGAGTATCGATATGTCATCCCCCTCTCGCTCCGCGTGCCATCGCCCGCCAGACAATGAAAAGAAACCATCGAAACGGTGTATGCGGTGTCGGTGTCGCCCACCCACCCGTCGATTCCCCGAACCGCATTGGCATTCCCAATCAAAACGATGAATGAACCGACTGCTCGAAAATGCCACCAAACAATCACAATTCCATCAAATGATCGACCGTACGCCAATAATACAGCCATTTGTTTCCATAATAACCGATTCATTGGTTCTCGGCTCGTTCAACCAAAGTCATTTTTAATGAGAATGCCGTTCGCGTGCCTCTGCTAAGATACCAAAAACAATTGATCCAACAATGCCATTCGAACGAAACGAAAACAAACATTTTGTTTCTTTTCGGGATTTCATTCAGTTTGCCAGTGGTTGACGGAGCAACGGTTCAGTCTAGCTGCGTTTCGTCGATTCAGTAGGTGTTGCTCGGGATTTTTGTCCGGAGCAAAGTGCATTCCTCAAAGTTTTCTCAAAGTGATTTGGTTTTCGAACTGCATCCAAAGGTGCGGAAGGGCTGGTGACCACACGGTGGATTCGAGGCTGAAGTGACGCCTCACTGCTGGACTACTTTTGCCCTCAGAAAATTTCGATGGATCGAAAGTTGAATTGCTATAGTGATTGAAGTGACATCGATTCGCGAGGGGTGAGTGAAAGGGATGGAAGCAATTGTGAATGGTTCCATCGACATCGCTCCCATCGAACCGAAACGGACGGGTGAATCGCTCCGTTGTAAACATTGAACTTGTGAGTCAGACATCAAAACAAACCAGCAACTTGTGCAAATATTTACGAACGAGTTGAGCCTTTTCGCTGACAAAAGAAATAAGAAAGAAAAAGAAACAAAACAACGGAAAACATTCCAATTGGGTAATCGTGACAAAGCAACCGTTCTAAATTTAGCATCCAACGAAATGAGCAGCAACGCAGAAGGAGCTCTGAACGAGATCTGAACGATCGCTGGTTGGCCATCGATCACATCGTTAATTCACACATTTGCACAGCGACCGCACCAATCAGTCACATCATCTGCGGATGTTTCGGATGCGCCCGGCCTGGTGATGTGACAATGTGATGACACTGGACGTGATAATCAAACGGTTATCATTCGGAAATGGCGCATTTCGATTGAATTGAATTGAAACTTGGCGTTTGTTTGTCTTCGCTGGCGGTCACAGATCTGGTGAGTAGGCAGCTGGACATCAATCACGAAATCATCGTAGGTCCATTTGAGAAAGTCGAAAAGCATTGCGTAATGGAAACGAACGTTGGTGGTGGCGGCGTGAATGGCGAACGGAGCTCAACGGCTAGCACAGTCAGCGGCATTTATGGTAATTTATTGCAGGTAATTTAACAACGAGCGAATGGGCATGACAACAAACCTTCCTCCAGCCAGATGAATTTTGTTATGTTTTTGTTTTATCGTTTTTTTTTCTTTTGCCTGCGACTGCTCGACGAGAGCAATCACAGCTTGTTAACATTTGATTGAATTAAATGGATCATGGGCAATGTGAACGGGTCGATTAGAGTGCGCGCATTGTCATTTCACACATTTCGACTGTCATCCAATTGATTCGAGCCGAGAAAATGTTTTGAATTTGAAGGCGAACGTTTGTGTTCGTTACAAAAATTCCCTCAAAAAAAAAACGAAAAAAAAAAAAATGCCGTTGCAGAGTCCAGCTCCTGTGTGCATGTTCTACTTTGCTCATCCATTTGGCATTGCCACGCCACCCGTCCGGGCAGTTTGTCTGCGAGACGATGATCTGCAAATGAATGATTCACATCAACGGAATGCCAAACAACGAATTGGAATCGCTGATTGGAATGTCAACGATGAACAGCATATGGCAGCATATGTCCCATGGCCTCCAGACACATGGCAAAGTGATGCGGTTTTGCCGCCGTTGATTCGTGTCTTGCAACAGCGGCTCGGTGTTGGTGAGTTAATTCCCATTAGTGTTCCGTTCAATGAAGTTTGGGGTCGCCAATTCTGCTAATTCGGGCCAAAGTACGATGATCGATGCGAGAAATTAAATGCGAAAATTTTTGTTGTTTTTTTGTCTCACTCTTCATATTTTCACTTTGGGGGTTTCGTTTCGCATATCGCATGTCGTCCAACGTGTGAGTGAGTCACAGCGCCAAACAAAAATACCAACACAATGCGACCGACACAACACACAGTGACAAACCAAGACAACAACAACGATTCAAAGGCACCAAAGCAACGGCTCGGTCAAAGGAACAAACACCAGCATTGGCACTGACTTCTCCGCTGAGTTGTGTTCTGAGCCCGTTACGGGTTATCCGTCATCAGTTGCTGTTGTGGTTGTCGTCGTCATCGTCGTCATCATCGTCGGTTCTCTGTTTACGTTTTTCTATTCGAAGCGATTTTCATTTCGGTTCAGTCGCATTTCGTTTTCAGTTGTTGTCGGTTGATATCGAACGGTATATTCGTTATAGAGCCCGCATTTTGAATTGTTTTCTCTGCGTTTTGTTAATTTTTTGCTGCGTTTTTTTCGCGAATCTTTTTTATTGTTTCTTCAACTGAAGAATTTCGTGCGTTTTGCTTCTGTTTCGCTCGATTTTGTTCCACCCAAAAAACACAAAAAAAAAATCCAAAACAAACAATTGTTTTCGACGATTTTTTTCTTCTTTCGTGGAAATCGAGCTCGAGAATTGATCGTGAGTGTTCAGGTGGAATTCATTTTCGAAGCGATTTGTGACGAAGGCGGCGAACGTTTCTCGACGAAATTGGATGGCATTTATGAAATTTTAATTTCATATTGATTTGAGTGTCGAGTGTTGAACGTGAGAGTGTTGGGAGGAACGGATTAGCAGATTACGAGTCAGGTAATTTCGAACGTTTGTTCGTGTGGGCTTCGCCACGGTGAAATTCAGAGAGGAGATCGAAAATTCCAGATTTGTAAATCGATGAGGACGAAGCGACGAATGCAAATCGGTTTTGCGAAATACCGTTATCGAAAACATTGCGGAATGGATGAATCCCTCGTTTCGATTGAAACACAAAGCGTTTATCGATTTCGAATGGATTACACCGCAGACCGCATTTCGTAAATATTTTTAACCTAATTGATAGCCATTCGAGCCGGACGGTAATTTTAGTGGCGATTTCCCAATGCACGACTGTCGACGGCCAGGTACTTGAAATGGCACGAAGCAATTGTAACAACATCGATTTGCGGCTCACCTGTGTCGTCGTCGCCGTCGCCGTTGTCGTTTTGTCCAATGCATTGCCATTTTGAAATAAAAAGCAATTGAGTGTGGCTCGTTGCCTGCATCGACAAATGCAATCGTAAATCGGCTCTGATCGACCTTGATGACGAATGATCGTCGTGCGTATGACACATTCCGTCTTTGTCTTTTCGCATTTTGTGCTCGTCGAGGGCAACACATAGTGATTTTTGGAAAGGAATGAGTCGATCGGTGACTTCAGTCGAATTGATTATCTTCAATTATCGATTCAGAGCGGACCGATGACAAATGACCCAATTTGCGTCAATTCAACAGCGCAGTTGGACCGATTCGTCTGGAAATTGATTTCTTCACACTTTGACCTCAGTTCGGTTCAAGACGGAAGAATCACCGTGACTTTGAAAGCCACCGGCAGTGACATACTCAATCATCGCGTTCATAACGAACACTTTGCCCTCAAATCCACTCCAAAGTGCATCCGATCGGGCCAGAGCCAATCACTCAATCAGTTGATTGGTTTTCGAGCGGCCGCCGGCTATTTTCGGCACCGGAACGATTCGAGTGTCTGATTAATGAGTTGTTTGGCTTTCAGGCTTAACGATCGATTTTCGCTAAGTGAACTCAATCGGTCAAAGACATTTCGATCTCGCCTTGAAGTGGTTCAAGTGATTCGAAATGGGTTTCGCTTTCGAAGTCGGTTCGATCAAAACAATTGATTGAGTCGTCCCGATGAACCGCAGACACACACACACTCACGCAGAGCGAACCGCAACTAAGCCACCAAATGTCACATCATTCTCCAAACCATAAATGCTCGTGTGAATGCGTAGAAAATCGTTAATCGTCGCGTAAATCACACAACGGCCGACGTTCGCACACACCGCTTCGTCTCTCTCTCTTCTTTCTCTCGTCGCCTCTAAATTTAGTCAAATTCAGTAAATCGACACGGAAAAAATATCGTGAAAACAAACAACAAACAATTAGAGGAGTCTATTTTTGGCGCTCCAAGATAAAGCAGCTCAGATGATCGCACGATTTGAGTGCACGACGATGCCGTTCGAGGCGATAAATCACAGAGGCAAACGACGCCTTTGTCAAAGCGAGCATCAATGATAGGCTCAAGCCTGTGTTGCCTCAACAAATGACATTCAATGTTTGTCCGACAATTCAATGGCGGTAATCACTTGCAATAAACGTAATTGCATATCATTTTGGGATTTCGTTGCGGCTGTCATTTTTCGCAGCGAGGCTCCATAAATTAGCGCCCGAATGTGACAAACGGCCGCGGAACCCGTTTTGAGGAGTGGCCACCGCGACAATGGTCCCAATGTTTGTGTGTGTGTGTCTGTGACGGGGTATCCCACAGGCGATGTCTAGGTGTGACGAAATCACCACGAAAATGGGCCTCTCGGTTCCGTTCCCCGTTCATTTATCGATCGCATGCAAAACAAAAAAAAACCAACCGATTGACGGATTATGACAGCGCTCAATCGCTCACATGACATTCGACTCAATGCAGCAAATTGATTTGTCAACTGAATCGGAAAGGGAAAACAACAACAACAACGACGACCAGTCGTCAGCACAGTCGAACGAATAGAATTCAATGATTGCGACAGAAATCGCTTGGAAATTGAAATTCCACAGTGCACTGCAATTTCCATGTTGATTTTCCGGTTTTTCATGGCCGATGGGGAGCAACGTGTGTCAGCGATGAAAAATGAAAAGGAATGAGATGCTGGTGAAGAATGCTCTGGCATTTTGTCGATTCGTTTCGCCGTTCGTTAAAACCCAAAGGCAGAGGATGATGATGACGTTCGTTCGACGGGCATATGTTCATCGGTGGCTAATGAACGCCAGTGAGTCATTTCTGGATGCCTTGCTTCGGCACACATTGTCGCAATTGAACCAGCAACGACTTAATTAGATTTCCGTTAAGCGATGCATGTCTTCATTCTCAGCGAAACGGCGCTGTGTTGATGCCACTATTCCACCGCCTGGCCGGTCATTAAACAATATCACATTCAATCAAGTGGAATGAAAAGTATTTCTTGAAATAACCTCCCCCTCGCCTCTTCCTGCCCGCCGTTCCCCCCGGCGCGAACGAGCCATTCGAGTGGATCACTGATGATTGGTTTGACTGCCATCCATTTCACGAGTTATTAGGCTTGAATTCCGTCGATAAATGCATTTCGAATAGTCGCCTTCCGTCTCCCCCCGAATCCCATTCGAAATGAGGGAAATTCTAACGGTTCTCCAAATTTCAGGTTCCAACATTAACGATTTCGAAGCATTCCTGAGGCAGATCCGAGAAGCTTGGAACACACCGAACCTCCATCAGCCGCAAGCATTCGTCAGGTTTGTTGAAAAATTCAAGCGAATAAATGTTAATGAACTATTGACGGGTGGAAGGGGACGCAACGGGGTGGTTGGGGCTGTTCGGTGTGGTTGTGTGTGAAACGACAAACGAGAATAAACTAGTGAAAATACAATTAACGGCATCGGCACGCAACACATCACCCCGGTCTTCAAGTGTTGAATGTCGAACGCCGTATTGCCCTGTGGTTCGAGTAAGGTTGACGACGAAGATGTGAACTTTTCAAGATTATCGTCGAATTTCCATTTTGGCCAGAGTTGCGTGTGACCGCTGGTGAACCAGAAAACGGCTTTGAAGTCCAACCATGGGCCGGGTAGGCGGACTGAAGCGAGTTGCTGGGTGGAATTTTGAATGAGAAATTTCAATTTTCATCGATGCCGTGCTGTTCCAACGTCCATTCATGCTTGCGGATGACCTTCATTTGGGTCAACTCCAATTGATTTCGCCCGAAATGAAGACGTCTCGAGCAATTTCCAATGAATTCCATGAGTGAACTTGCAGTTTATTCGGAACAATGGCGGCACCTCATGCGGGAGTCAAACCGCTCAGACTGATTGGAAATGGGAAAAGACAAAGGAAACAGCCACGACGCACATGTTCATGACGAGTGAATTAGTTGTGACGTCGCACGCATTGGCCCTTGATGGTTGCTTTCGCACATAATGAAAATGCCACCTCACAGGTGAAATGGCTTCGTCTCAATTCCCCCAACTCGCCCCGCGCCCCAACCGTCCCAACGGACACACCGCAAACAACAAGCGACCAACTCTCGATGAATGAATGCTCTGCGATTCGCAAACTGTTCGAATCAATAAAAATTAAGAAGATTTATCGAGCAAACATCACCGTGAAATATGTTCGTGCCATGTTGGGGGCCACGCACATCACCCAGCCACTGTTTTTCTTCTTCTTCTTCGTCTTCTTTTGTAAATGATTGTGCAAACTCGATTTGACAACGACTTTCGTGTGCGATGAGAAACACATTGAGGCAAATTTGATTAGAAGATGATTTTTCGAGGATGATTACCGTTTTGGCCGTTGGCGTTGCCCCCTTTGAAGGGAGTGGGTGACATGCGGTGGCAGCAACATCTTTTAAACCAAAAATAAAATTTTGACGCGAATTCCATTTCTCATTTCAGACCGAACTTCATCGAATGTGACATTTTTCCCGAGTGGAACGAAACGAAACGCTCCGCCAAAATGGGCTACGGTACAAATGGTTCAACACAGTTGAACGGCATGAGGACACACTACGGGTTGATGCGACGACGGTATTCAGTGCCGGAGATCACCATGCGCAAGTGAGTGGCGACGTTTCTTTTTTTCCTGTTTTTTTTTTATCGCAGACGCTTTGGGTAATCGCGGCGGTGACGCAAGAATGTCACGCTGCCCCAGTGGTGTACAATCGACGGCCCCTCCCGCGAATGATTGGCGAATTTTTCACATTGTTCTCGATCGTTAGAAGCATGTTCACGTGTCATTAGCATAAAATTGAGCGGTTTCGATGGCTTTGATGTGAACGGGTGGCCCTCGACCACGAGCACACCGTTTTGTTTGGCAAATCGGTGATTTCTTTTTCTATTCTTCTGTTTATGGCGGTCGCGTGGGTTGCTTCCCAAATTACCGCTTCGCACTCGGCTATTATTGATCGAGGTCAATCGACTGACGACTCGACGAACGATGCAAAATTTTCAATCATCATCGAGCCCAAAGGCGTCAACAGAAGGCAAAAGCAAAATACATTTGCCAATGGGATTTTCCATCTGCATAATGCGGGAAATGTCGGGGCAACGGGGAAAGCAGCAACGAGCAATTTGATGCAATCAATATTCCATTACGGTGTTCATATCGTCAACGTCGTCGTCGTCTTCGTCATCGTCGTTGTTTGTCGTTGTCCGGGTGTGGATTTCCCAACACAAATCCGAAAATGCTTCTTGCATGCAATGTTTGCTTTGCAGAAAAATAGCAGTTTCGAACGGGGTCTTTCGTACGATAAACACAAACACTCGAAGATTAAAATTGAATAAAGTGGCCGGGCAGGGACGATGAAGAAATGAATGAAAACTGCAATGAAATGAAATCAAATTGCGGCATTGAGTTTAATTTCTTTCGTTGATTTTCATTGCAGACAAAGTTTGAAAGACCAGAAGCGACTGGAGGATGTGGAATCAGCACAGAGTCATCCAACAGCTCCGGCTCCACCGTCTCGCGAGCGAATCCCCTCGTCGTTCATCGCGTCCACAGCAGCAGTCACCACAGCGACCTCCTCGTCGGCATCCGGCGGTTCAGAGACGAGTCTGAACTCCTACAGCGGATCGATGAGACGGCAACTGTTGCATCGTCTAATGAGCAAAGAGTATCGACGACCAGATCGCGCCGGAAGCCTCTCCCCGCCCCTGATGCGACGAGCGAATCGTCGTCTAATGCGCACCGATTCCAGTCCGGAGGTTTGCGAGAAATGCGAAGCTCTGGAAAAACACTCTTCCACATCCAGCCCGCTGACACAGTGCTCATCGAAGCGCCTGCGTTACAGTCTGTCTCAATCGAGCACCGTTGACGGCTCCTTCTCGGGCGATCGAATCGGTTCCACACCGAATCTCATGACCTCCTCAAGCCAAGCGGAAAGCTCCGCTGTGACAACTTCGAACCTGCCAACTCCGTCGAATGACCTTGACGAGGCCACATCAAATCGACTGAATAACAACAGTTCCGCCGGACAGGAAAGCAGCGCGACGGATAATAATACCGAATCGGTGGACGAACACACCGAATTTTACGTGGAATTGGACGGGGACAACATCAATGTGACGACAATCACATCGACACCGCCCAGCAGCACCACCACCGTCGCAAGCACTCGCTCGGAATCGATACTTTCACGGTCATCAACGATTGATAACGATGAGCAACGTCATGCAGTGCGTACGATAGCCCCCGCACGGTCAGACGATGTGGCAAATCAAAATATCGAAACGACGAAATTATTTAGCGGCGATTTGAATAATGGAAACGGTCGCACCGATGCGGTTGCGGTGCGGGACCAGGCGATCGATACGTACATTTCGAACATTCTGATTGACAGTTTGAACAATGTGGTGGTGGTTGAGGGTGAGGTTGATGACCGGACCGAGTGGATCGATGACAATCAAAATGGCAATTTGCTGGAGACGTCTGAGGGGAGCGGAGCGAGTGAGAACAAAGAGTCGGTTCCGCCGAGGTATTCGGCGCTGACGGAGGCTGATATCGCCAATGGCAATCAGGAGAGAGACGTTTATTTCCCGAAATACTCGCCGGTGGAGAGCTTGGACGCGATGTCTGAGTACTCGGCGCAGTTCTCGAACGATTCGAATGTGGAATTGCCTTCGGGCGAAGGGGATGTTATTGCAGTCGCGTCAGGCAGTGCGTATCCCGAAGGTACGCACCCATTAGTTGTGCGACGACTGTCTGAAATGCCACGAACGGAGTCAATGGAGGTTCAGCCGTCGTCTGCTTCAGCTGATCGCGGGAGATTCGGTTCGGAAGACGACGAAGATAGCGTCAGTCTGGTGGACAGCTTGGACGAACCGGTGACGGTTCAAATCGTTGAAGAAACCGATGGACTGGGGGAGAAGCAAAAGAGCGAGGCTTTTTTTGTGCCGATGGCCGAATCGGCCGATACTCCGTTTGATAAGAATGAGAACCGTCTGGAGGTGGCGGTGGCCTATGCGATGCCTGAGAAATTGAGGGGGAAATTGGCCAAACGACAAGAAGAGATATTTCTGAGGAAGGAGTTGGAAGCGAAAAGAAAACAGGAGGAGTTTCAAAAGATGATCGATCAGTCGGGGGACGAGGTGAAGGGGTTTGAAGGGATGAGATCGAGGAATAGAACGACGACTTCGAGGGGAAACGCTTCAACACGACGAGGAGCTGAGGTGTCCCAGCCAATTCTGGCGAAAAAAAACAATCGATTTCTGAGAACTGACATCGGCTTGCTGGAATCCTACACGATCGATGCGCAGGGGAACCTACTGTTTAAAGACCCGGACAAGTCGAAGAAGTCAGGCTCGGAGGCGAAGCGCCCGGCCAAACACAAGCCCGTGGCGAAGAAAACAGACCCGACGAAGGCAAATAAACAATCTTCGTCGAGTGACTCCTCCCGAAGTGGACCCCCGCGAGGTCCTAATAAGCCCCGTAAGGACTCCGTTATGAAGGACGTCCAGCAATTGACTTTGTACCACCAGGCGCAGTCCTCCGACATGATCACCCCGGACACGGACTGCGGTCCCCGTCGCATGTACCAGAAGACGGAGATTCACGACGGCGAGAAGCGCATCGAAATTCTAGAAATTGTCGAATGCGTCAACAGCTCGCCGGATAGCCTCCCCCCGCCGACACGCCCAAGTCCGTCATCGATGCGATCTGGGTCGAAATCCAGCAAAGCTCGATCGCGCATCCCAATTCCAGTGCAGATTTCCCGATCAGGCAGTCGCACCAAGACGACAACGTCCCAGAAGCTCATCAAATACAGTTCACGCGAGTCGACTGGGAATCGATCGGTGGGCAACTCCAAGGTCGATCAATTCATCGCTGATTTACTGATCGAGGCATTGAATAGTTCGACAGACATCGGAATTGAGTTTGTGAAGTCTCCCAAGGAGATGACGGCAGTAGCCATTGCAACCTCGAGCTCCTCGAGATCGAACGGGAAACGATCGGTGATTTCGCGAAGGAGTGCTCCGGCGGGCGGTAAAAGGTCGGCTGGGTGTGGGGGCAGGTATCAGCAGAAGTTCGAAGCAATTCCAGAAGAGAAGAGCAGCGTCTCGGTGGAATCAGAGGAGGTTGTGGTGACGACCAGCGATGAAGTCACGACCACAGCATCCACCGTCGTGTCGAGTGCGATCAATGAGGATAAGACAGCCGACGCTCGAGACTCTCAGCCCCTGACGACCTCCTCCACGCAGCCAAACATTCCTAGAGGCAAGGCAGCCATCCAAAGTGATCTAGCCAAACCGGAAGCCTGGTTCGGCTGTTTCGGACGAAGCCATATTGGCAGTCCGGCCGATAGCATTTCGTTGGACGAAGGTATCATTACGTTTTTGCACCAGACGAGCGTTTTAGCTTGACCAAAAATGACATTCCAAGAAAATGGAATTTTTAGACAAAAATTTACGCTTTTTTGCGCAATTCGTTCTAGTTTTAGTTATTTTTATTTTTGTTGAGCTTTTGTTTTTGTTATCGTTTTACTCCCTTCCGAGAACAGCACGAAATGCAAATTTAATTTATGTTTTCGTTCCAAAGAGTTCGATCGTTGACGAGAAGTTCATGGACTGTGATTTGATTTTGTTGAAAGAGAAGAACCAAGTTGATTTTTGTTTGCAAAATTAAAAGCCATTTGAATTAACCAAGAAGAAGATTTTGAGTTTTTGATTTTTGTTTTCGATTCGGACACAGCCCGCACTTGACACCATTAGCTGCATGAATGTTCACCCTCCCACAAATGATAATCGCATGGAATCCTTTCTAGAAATTCTTGATTTTCGTGGCGAACGGAATATCGATTGACCATTCCGAAATCCACTTGGACCTTTTTCCCTCAACAGACCGGAGTTACGTGACGACAACCACCGTGACCAGCACCAACACTGCGACCACAGCAGCATTGGTCCCGTCATCGCAAATGAAGAGGACCGTTCGCACAATTGACAATCCGATGAGGGCCACTACCTCGTGTGTGACCTTGAGCTCGATCAATTCGAGCATTTCGACTGTGGTTACGCCCTCTCTTGCGCCGACTTCATCCGGTTCGGAGAATGTTCTGGCCATTTTGGATGAGACTTTTGAGACTTCCACCACGGGGCATGCATCGTCTTGGGCTAGACCGCCGTATTTGGGTAATTGCCCTCAATGCCGGATCATCGACAAGGAGTTGGCCATGGGTGCTGCTGTGATTGCTTTGAGGGGAACCGAGGAACGGGTCGAGGAGGTCCACGAGCCACTCTGCATTCGAGAACATACCTGGCAGGTGGGAGAACTCGAGTGCTTTCATAAGATCGACCTGAGTCCCATTCCACAGTCGGTGAGTTTGACCAGTGGCCAGAGTGAGAGGTCAGAGATCGATAGTGCGTCCTTCATCATCATTCGCGATGACGAGATGAAAGAAAACGACGCAGCAAACATTCCCTCGTCCAGTCAAAACGACACTTCTCACATCGGCAAATGCAAGGAATGTTGCTTCTGCAATCCAAGTCTTCACAATGGCGATTCCCCCAGCGGCTGCATGATCTGCAGCAGCCGATCGCAAAAAACGTCAGGTCGTCAAAAAACTGGCACAACGTCAACACCCGGCAAGTCGTCCGCCGGCAAAGAGCACTTTTACGAAAGCATGTCCAAGTCGGACCACACTCACATTCAGACCAAGTCCAAGGACTCTGACACGATTAGCTTGAAATGCACCAAAACAAACAAGAAAATTCGTCGATTCATTCCGAAAGTGAACGACGATCTGCTGAACGGCAACGTTTCCGACTCAGAGGTCACTCAGCGAACTGAGGAGAACGTAAAGAAGCCAACCGAGAAATCATCGAAGGGATCGAAGACATCGAAACTTCCAAAACTGCCATCGTCGGAGAGCTGCGAAACAAACACGAGCCCCACGAGCTCATCGATTGACAGTTGCAGTCCTCGTGCTCGACGGCAGCACACCAAATCGGTACCGAATCTGCCATCCGCACATGAACGCTGGATGAATGGCAGTCAAAATGGCAAGCAGAACCCGCATAAATTCCGTTCGTCGCGATTTCAGGAGTTCAACGGGGCCAGCAAAGGGCGAGACCGGGACAAGGGCGAGGAGCGACCTGGCGAGAAAGAGTTGACGAAAAATTCAGGTAATCCGTCGCACTTGCTCTCCAACTCCTCCAGTGGTGATCGTCGTGACTTCTCTCCAGGATGGACAGTGACCGTCGCTGGGTCCTATCGGGATGACATCGCACCCGATGTCGAAATGCGATTGAGCTTCCCCAAAAAATCGCCCCCAAACGATGCGAAACGAATAAACCAAGAAGCCAATCAGTCATCCCATCCGCTCTTCGAGAACAACAATTACTGGCAGCGCGACTGCGAGCTCAACGAAAGCTACAATCAAATCCATCCGGCGCTGTTGCCTCCGGCCAATTTGAATCCGCGAAGGACTCTGTCCCGCGCGAATGGGGGTAAGCCATGAATCCAACTGTCGGAATCAATCTAACATCGGAAATCCTTGCCGCAGATCGTCCTCCCAACTATGAACGAGCCCGTGAATACAATCTGCCCGAATTGAGTCAACATTCGAGCACAAATCGAATAATTGCCAAGCAAACGGCGAAGAAAA
>JANSTV010049794.1:0-14354 GCA_027564135.1 Lestremia cinerea
TCAATGGCTCAAGTAATTTGATATTGAGTGGGAGTTCGATAGGCATTTTTCGCCGCAAAAATGGAAGAGTTAACGTGATGGCAATCAACAGTGTTGGCAAGTGCCGGTGATTGAGGGCGATCGGGCTGTTGAGTAGAAACTTTCCAAAGTGTTGGATGTGTAAATAAACACTCGGCAGCGGTGGCGATGAAACGCATGAATAAATTGGAATTTGAATGGAAAATTTCCGATGGTCGATCGGGCAAACATCCCCCCAGAGGCCTGATATGCCATTAGATCGTCTGGCCAGGTGCATATTTTTTGAGGTTATTGCCATTTGTTTTGCCTATCCTTCGATTTATTTCTTTCTTTTTTCATTCTCTTTGACGAGCATCCCAACCGACGTGAATTGATAACCGAATTTTGTGAATGGATTGGGCCTTCGAACAAATCTTTCTTATCGGCGCTCGATTATGGAAATTCATCGTAAAATTCACGTTTGCTTATTCACAAAATGTATGCACATTTCAAATCTAATTATGGCCGTTTGTACGGTCTATGCCAATGTCAATAACAACCAATCAAATTAGCTCGTGTGTGCGCCAGTGCCAGTGCCAGACTAACAATAGACACGAATCGACGAATCGGAAAAATGACGACGACAAAGTTGGAGGTAAATGCGTGACGTAGCTGATATCATCGTCGTTTATGAGTCGCTGACGACGTTCTTGACAATGCGCTCGGATCGTAAGCATTTAAATAATTAACGAATGTTTGAGGAATGCAAATTTCCGGAAGCACAAGCCGACATATGGTTTGTTTCATATTTTTTTTCCATGAAATTCGCCAGAGAAACAGATCGTGGGAATAACCTGTAGTTGATTGATTGATTCGAATGCCACAGTATTTGTCGGCCCGACCAGCAGAAATCGATTGTTCGAACATTCCGCAGACGACAGTCATCGGTCGAATACCCGTAGAGGAGCTCAATATGCTTGAAACCCCAATCGAATTGTCGGTGCTGAGACACTTATTGGATGCTCATGGCAATCGAACCGATTGACACTAAGGCGATCAGCCCAAGCCCAGAGCTTGAATAAAACACACAACAAACTGGGCTCTCGTCGCTCGTCGGGCACCGCAGACAACATGCGATGAGTCCCGTCGAACACACGTGCAATAAACGAAAATAATTGTTTTATCGCTTCAAAAAAACAAATGCTTAGCATCACAATGACGAATTGCTGGCATTCTTTCCCCTTTATCCGAAATGGCATTTTAATAAATAAATTATATAGCTGCTTTGCATTGCATTTTTATCGTGTGACATGTAATCAACCTAACCTTCACGTCATTCCGTCGCTTCGTCAGCTTTTGAGAGAGAAATCCACTGGGCCATTGGAACTCTCAACGGTGAAGTCGATTCTCGTTGAGACGTTGTTTCACATGCGATTCAACAGTTTCCGACGACAGAGTTGAGAATTTTACTAAAAAAAAAAAATTGTTTTCCGATAATTCGCGAGTGTTTCATTGTGTCGCCTTTGAAAGGTGAGCAGAATGGAAGAAAATCGTGAAAAATGTGATTCAGCCGAATTGGCCGTCAAGTCCGGCAATATGCCATTTCCGAAGGTGACATTTTTCTTTATTGCAACGGAATTTTGTGAACGTTTTGCTTTTTACGGAATGCAGAGTGAGTTTTTGGTGTTTGGCATGATCGCCATTTGCGCACGTTGTTTTTCAAAAGCTCAATCGTTTTTCAGCCGTCATCATTCTGTATATGCACTTCAAATTGGGCTTCGATTTCAACATTGCTGCCGTTTTCTATTACGCTTTCATAGCGCTAGTGTATTTCCTGCCTATTCTGGGCGCCATCATATCAGACAGTTGGCTCGGCAAATTCCAAACAACGTTCTGGTGTTGTGTCATTTATTGCTGTGGCAGCGCACTTCTGTCGATTAGTGCATTGCCATATCTCGACTTCATGGCAAGGTTCGTTTTGTGCTTTCGAATTGGCATCGGTGGCGAGTGTGCTAATCGCAAACGTACGTGTGTGTGTGTGTGTGTGCTCTATTCTTTTCAGGGAAATTACCTACTTGAGTATGGTATTGATTGCCATCGGAGGAGGGATCATGAAGCCGTGCATCGCTGCCATTGGGGGGGATCAATTCAAGATGCCCGAACAAACCCATCAAATGGCTACATACTTTTCATTGTTCTACCTTGCAATTAACGCTGGTCATTTGATGTCGACCGCGTTAACGCCGATTCTCCGGGAGAATGTTCACTGCTTCGGTCAAAGCAGTTGCTATTCACTGGCCTTTTGTGTTCCGGCATTGTTGATGATCATCGGAACGAGTGCGTGATTTACAATTTTCATTGGCTTTCAATTGAAATGATGAACTCCTTCCCCAAATTATTTTTCTACATTTGTTTGTTTGTTTTTTTCAGCGATTTTCTGCTTTGCAAAATCTAAGATGAAAACCATTCCACCATCTGGGAATATGATTGTGCTGATTTTCAAGTGCATATGTGTGAGTGTATTCAGTGTCCAAGCGGATGAGTTTGATGTAAAATCTTACATCATTTCGTTTGCCTTTCAGACCGCAATCAAAATTCAGAGCCGAGAGAAAGCGACGAATCCTCGTCAACATTGGCTCGATTACGCTGAAACAAAGTTCGGTGCGAAATTAGTTGAAGAAACGAAAGCTCTGTTGAAAGTGCTCATCTTATACATTCCATTGCCGATTTATTACGCTCTGCAATTTCGCACCGATTCAACGTGGCTGCGACAAGCGATGATTATGAATGGCAATCTTGGATTTTACACAATTAAACCGGATCAAACGCCAGTGGTTAATTCTGGTCTGGTGCTGGTGATGATTCCCATCTGTGAGACAGTCATTTATCCGATGCTGAGTAGAGTCGGCATTGCCGGGCCATTGAAGAAAATGATACTTGGAGGAATAATGGTCGGTGTGGCTTTGTGTCTCTCCGGATTTCTCGAATTGCATTTGGCCACACATGCACCGCATACAGTGTGCATGTTATGGATGTTGCCTCAAATCATGGTACAGACAATGGGCAGTCTAATTTATTACTCAAACGGTTTGACGTTCACATATTCACAAGCACCCGAAAGCATGAAATCCGTTTTGCAAGCATTTTGGCTGTTGACAGTTTCCCTTGGAAATATGTTTAACATGTTTTTTGCCGGCGTTCGAATGGTCAAATCGCAAGCTCACGAGTTTTTCATATTCTCCGGAATGATGGCCATCGATATGATGCTATTCATGGTGCTGGCTCATTACTACAAGGGCTTTGACAGTCCTAGCACGCAAACAGAAAGCACACGAGCCACTGAAGACACCCCCGCACCGAGTCCAGTGCAACCGTACACAGTCACAGTGACCGAAACGGCTTTCGATGGGACGCGGAGAAGAAGCTCGTACATGGTCGACAATAATTACATTGCATAAAGCCAAAGTCACCGTTAATCATTCAATTGTTCATCGAAAAAAAACGAAACATTTACTTCGAAGTTAACGCATAGAATTAAGTAATTTTTCCATCCATTTTTTTCCTGAATAAATGCATTTCATCATGACTGCAGTCAGAAGGCGGATATCTCATTTCAATATTGTCGCAACGAGAAAGGATGAGCTTTTGAATGGAACTCATTTGGAAAGAGCTTAGATGCAATCATTGTGCGACAGCAACGGCATTCCAACAAAACACATAACCACTGGCAATGTTCACATGTGCCGGCGGTTCATTTGGCGTTGCATCATCCAACCGACACTATCCAAAGGCAGACACAATGCGAAATGGAAAATTGTGAGGATGACTTCATACATGCCATTTGATAGCATCTGCAAAGCATGTTCGCTGCAAGAGCTTATGATAGTACATCGAAGATTACATTTTTGTTTGCGAGAATTATTGCTCTGGCTTGGATTGCATCGCACACACACACACACACACACACACTCTCGCCCAAAACGTCCCACATGAAAAGAACCGTACATTTTTCCGTATTGTTTGTTCGATTTTCGTGTACGCGAGCTTTTGAATTAAATTTATCTGCGCCAAACAATGGAATGTTCAACATTGAGCATTTACGGAACCATCATTTGCTTTGGCGTTACGGCGATGCGGTCGCCAGCCCTTCTGCACTCCACACCGGAGTCGATGCACATTACGTAATTCACTGGTGAATGCATAATGCCAGTCTAAAGCACTTATTACATTCCGAGCAAATGAGAAAAATGTTTAACAACATTCGGCTTCGTGGATTAAGGCAACGCCATCAAGCCAAGTATTTATGAAAGTATTAAAGCTCGTTTATCTACATTTAGTTTCTTATTGCCGAGATTCCGTCTTTCACAAAAGCTGAAAAGTCTTGAGGAAGATTCGCCGCGGATGGAAAACTCGCCAGAAGATTCTGGCAATGCACATGAATTTGCTTAATTAAACTCTGGTCGAGTGGTGTAATCGCTCGGATGGAAAACATTGGGTTTTTCAAGCTTTTCATTGTTCGATTCCAACAGCAATTGTGTGGTGGATGAACGGCTGTGGGAAGAAGCCTTGGTGCAAACTGCGATGAATTCAAAATTTTGATTTTACATTATCGATTTTCATGGCGCAAGCTGTGCTAATCGGTTAAGTGGAGCTGATGGAAAATCCAATTACATTTACCGAATCGTTGGAGGAATGCAAGCTGCACAATCGATGTCGCTCGTCAATAGCTTTGATGAAAGTGATTGGATCGATCGATGTTGATTGGCCAACATTATCACCGCGGCAATCGCAGGGTGATCTTGAGGTGATCACTGCTGGGTGTATGCAACCGGTCGCTTTCGTGACACACTCACGCCTCACAGCTCGATTCAATCGCTTCACTAATTTTAATTGAAATTCAAATTATCCGGGCTTTTTCGAAAATTACATTTAAATACCAACCGCAACGTTGGCCCCAAAATGTAAGCCAAACGAGAAAAAAGCCCGTTTTTGTATTCGTCACGTTTGCATTTACACAAAGCAAAGTGCAATGAATTTGAATCGAATAAAATATATCGGAAATATCGAGGAAAAAACAACAAAAAATACTAAGCTAGAATGGCCACGACCGAAATATAAATCTATAAATTTTAATTCCCGAATGGAATGGCGCAGGATTGCAGACAACCGTAATCTATGGGAATTTATATGAAGGATGTTTGGTGCCGTGCCGTGTCGTACCGTTCGGATTGGAATTTCAGCGAGTCCCCGAGGCGGAACGCTGATTCAACCAACTGATCGATATGTATTTTTGGCAGCCGCATCGCTTCGATTCGATACGCACGCACCACTTATCGCCTACCGAATCCCGCATTGAAAACATTTTTCCGGCACTTTGGTTAATTTGCTTAATTTCTCCGGAGATTTTTCCACACAATTTTTCTGTTTGCCTCAACAACACCACTTGATTTTATTGTGTCACTCGGAACATGAGGTTGGCTTTCATTTGATTAATGATGGCACTTGGCAGTGCAATGCAGCTCATTGAGTTTTGTAATGGTGGCGACTGTCGAGTCGAGAAAGGAGCAAAATTATGGAAGGAGCTTTGTCGCTGGTAAAAGTGTCAGGTCAATTTGAAGTGACCTCGTTTTTGGACGATGCAATACACCGAAATGGATGGGGCTGATTACATTTGAATTTTATTTGCACTGCATTCGCTCATATGGTATGCATCGTGCTCAAGCATCGATACACATCACGTACAGGGCATCCCCAGCACCCGTCGACCGGCACACAATAACAATGATATCCAATGCATGAAGCATCAAGATTGTTTCCATTTTCTTCCATTTCTTTCACCAGGCGACGAGCGACGAGAATTTGCGAACGCAGGCCGAAACATATCAATTCAAATATGTCATGGTGCGCCCCAACAGCCCCAGCAACACCAGCGACAACCAGCAACAACCAACGAATGGGAAAATTCAAATGACCTGAAGAAAAATGATTATTAAGATTATTATCAATACGAATTCATCGTTGACAGTTGGAAAATTCGATCGCCGGAATGATAAATAAATTTACAATTGTTTCGTGTTTATTTCCCCTTGGCTGGCGTTCCTTTCGATTATGGGCTTTGGGATTTGGAATTTGAGTTTTGCGGTTGTTTCCTCGTTTTGCCTTCTCGCCTGCAACATGGTGCTTAAGTCGAACGAATGCGAACGTTGGAAATCGAAACGAAAATATTCTTCAACAACGACGACGTGGAAATTTTTTCGTGAAAAGTTATGTCAGCGGAAAATTATGTAAATTTCTTTTTGAGACGAAACTTTTTCTCTTTGCCACACTCTCAACACAATTGGGTTGAATAATATTTTATTTTGGCACGCATAATTCGCCGTATAGGCAGTAAATGAATTTACTATCTCGTCTCGAGCAGGATGCCGAAGATGACGAAGATGCCGAAAGAGAGCGTGGAGAGGGAGAAGAATAAGAAAATCAGCTCTTATAAGCCCTCATTTTCATTGTTCGGGTGTTTGCCGATGATTTCGCCGACAGATCTTTTTTTTCGTCTTTCATTCGTCTTTTTTCGCTCTTGGTCCCACCCGTCTATGCAAAATAGTCTCGACAAAAAGCCCAAACAAAGTTGGTATCTCTCCTTTTTGTTGATTAAATTTATTGAAAAGTTAACGTGTTCGCATTGCGTGAATTCATCTGCTTTGGACTTATTTTCTCATTTTCTCTCCCTTTCGCTCTTCCGAATGAGCTTGGAAGAGATTTTTGCGAAAGCCGATTTGGAATTATATTCGATGAGAACGTGGCTGGCGGTGTCTCGAGTGAAAAATCACTTGGCGGATGATAGCAGAGAACAATGAACGTTTCAGAGAGTATGCTGATGGGATCTATGCCTGACAGATAGTTAATTGTTGTTGCAAGTGTTAGTGTTGAAAACTTCAGCCAGTCGAGAACAAACAGATGTAATTTTGTGGCATCGAAGGCCGGCAAGATGCCAGCCAGACGAGAGAAGGCACGCTGTAGGTGTGAGGAACAGGTCGATTTGGCCGAAAGAAAGAGTTCGATGGCATCATTCGCCCTACGTTCCGCTCCCTTCCCCCCCAAAACGAAGGCAAATTACAAATTTCCAGTAAGAAATCGATAAGACACGTCGGCTAATCTCTCAAACACATA
Source organism: Lestremia cinerea (assembly GCA_027564135.1). Lineage (NCBI taxonomy): Eukaryota > Metazoa > Arthropoda > Insecta > Diptera > Cecidomyiidae > Lestremia > Lestremia cinerea. The sequence continues at coordinate 7,165 of JANSTV010049794.1, forward strand.
AATAGCGGTTCATAGGCGAAGCCGACTCATCTATCAGATAGTTTAATCAGACTCATAAACAAGCATGCACTTAATTTCGAGTTCAAGCATCCAGTTTTTTCCCTTTTCGCCCAACAGCAAGTGCATGCGATAAGACGGTACCGTCGGATACCTTGTTCAAGGTAAGATGAAACTCGAACCGATTCGTTCGCATCGAGCCAAAACTTAATGTGTTTCATTTTCACTCTTTAACGAAGTAATTCAATAGTTTGAGTAGCGCTTCTCTGGGTTCGAAGGCGAACAGAAACACAACTGTTGGAGCGATGGTGGGTTATCCATGCGATCATAGTTGCCTGTATTTGCAACACTTTAAACTGCTTGGAACGATATCAGATGACTTTCGAGTGAGTAAAATCATCAGAATTGGGTGCTTGAGCTGCACTGCAGCCACACTCGAACGGTTATGAAGTCAAAATCAGGGATACATTTTATATATACTTTTAGTTAATACAAATACACCGTAAGTGACATTTTTCGGGTGAATGTGCAGCTCATAAAATTGGTCGTTTGTGTGCTGGGGTGTTTTTGTGTGTCTCTTTTGTTGTGTTTGCCGGTTCTTGTGCACGACACGAGTTGGCCAAACAAACTGGAAAATATTCCGCATTGAGCTCGACGGTAACTCTGAGGTGGTCAAAATGTTTTGCAACAATTTATGGTTTTCGTAGGGACAAACAGGAAAAATCATTAAAAGTTCTCTGCGAAATCCATAATGCATTCGTCGATGAATGGCTGGGAAGTTGGATTCAAATTTCGCAAAAATTGTTTAAAATTTCAGCGAAATTTCAATGGAATTCTACTTTAACACAAAAAAACGCAATGATTTTCGAGCGAGTTTTCCTCCATTAGTGACATTTCACAATCCACACCTAGTTTATCTGGCGCAGCGCACGTTGATTATCTCGTTTCGAAGCTCAGCGAAATGCATTTTGTGAATTTCCCGTTTCGTTCAGTGAATTTTGTTAATTATTTCATTTGAATGCTTCTCAAAACTAAAAGCAATTTTGCATTTCGATTGTTGCAAACGACAAAATACGTCGTGCCGCATCTTAAAGCGAATTGTTCACAACAATTTGACGTTTCCATGCCGAATGAGCATAAATATTAATTTTCGCTTAGAATTGACCTGGACAATGTCACCAGCCAGACTTTGTCAAGCCAACGGCGGTGCGACGATTGTGTTTGTGAATGTTTCGGTTTCGCTTTGGGCGAAAACATATAATTCATAGGTTTTTTTTCTCTTTGACCGTTTTTCTCGCTTCTTGCACTGATAAAGGGACTGACAATACTCACCGAAACAGTAATTTATCACAGATATTAATAATAAAACATCCGAATATCAAACAAACAAATTTCACAAACAGCAAGAAACCGTTTCCAATATGACGACGCCGCTGTATTTCGACTGTTGTTGCCATCTTTGTTTTGTGTTTGCTCTCTCTGTCGACTGTCGTCGATTGACATTCGGTGTGAGCGAGAACAATAAATAACTGTCAAATGATTGTTATCTTTGAGCATTTGCTTTAGTGCCGCTTTGTCGGGTGGCTGTTGTCAGTTGACGTTTCGGTTGTTTGAAGTTTTGCCTTTGAAATTGGATTAAACGTACAAATTTAATTACCGATCTGACAACAGCAACACCAAATGACTGAAACAACAACAACAGCATTCACCGCAACAGTAACGGCAACGATTCCATCTGACAAATGACCATAAAGATTTGATCATAATCGAATATTCATTATGAGGCACAGCACGAGCTCGCAGCTAATTTGAATTTAATGATTTCGGCTTTGGCGCGGTGATGCGATGCGAAATTGAAAGTGTTTGTTTCGAAATGGATGCGTTTTGGTTGATCTTTAAATTGGCTTCGGGGAGGCAAAAAAAAAAAAAGAAATCGTCAAATGGTCATTTGGGTGACAGTTGATTGATTTTTAAAAATCCCAAGTCCAAACCAAATACAAATTACGATTCGATATCACAGCCAATATCGAGTGTCCGTTGAATATAAATCTCAGTGAATCGATGAATGGCTAATTTCATTTCGATTCAATTGACGGGTAAAGGGGCAAGGCATGTTGACATTGCGTTGATAACACTTGCCAAGTGTCAACTGGTTGCAATCGGACAAGAGCATTGCAAATCGTTTCATCGGTTGGGTGTCAGAATGAAACATTGATTCGGGCTTCGAATGGATGAAAATGAGATTTTTATCTTTACCTTCATTTGATTTATGGCTTTCGATCCGGTTGACAGTCACTGGTTCATTGATCTGCGAAAAAAGAAGAAGAAGAAAAAAACGAGAATATGAGAATTTCATTAGTTTGGGAATGCTGATGTGAATTTATGGGAATTTTGACTGCGGAAATGTCGACACATTGAACGTTTCAGGGCTTTCAGCGAAATGAATTCTATTTTTGACTTATTCGCATTGTCTCCATGCTGGGCACCTGTTCCAATTGATTTCTTAAGTGCATTTGCCTCAAGCGCCATGCTCGCATTCTTCGAATCTGCAATCGGACAGACAAACGTTCGCCAAAGTGGTTTCAAATGCATGCCGTATGAGGCGCCACCCTCGCTATCTTGACCAATGCACCACCACCATCATGATCTTCGTTCTGGCCAGCTATCCTTGCAGACGAATGGAAGAGCAGCACTATTTGCTCAAACGATTCAATAACAATCGACGAAACGAGAGACGAGCAAATCCAGTCAATTAAACTGATTGGATTTTGTTTGCGAACAATTCTCCGATTTGATCGTGTTTTTTTGCCGTTGTTTTTTCTTCATCTTTAAATTATCAAATGTTTTCCGACCATCGCTTATGGTCAATGGTGCATTTCATCGGAGATTGCTTTGCGAACGAATTAAAAATAGAATTTCATTTCGATGCACTTTCATTTCATTAGGAGCTCGTCCATTTGCCAAGGATGAGTCAAATGTTTCATGAGAAATGGATGACGTTCGTCTGGCAATCCCAACGCTTTCGACGAAAGAAATGTGGGTCAGGTGTCCATCGAAAGGTAGCGATGGGGAACAGCATCCAATCGAAATGTGATCAGTTTGTCACGTTGACAGCAGGAGCTTAGTATGATTTTGCATTTCCTGCTACTGTTTAATCGGCCCACAGCGGATTAGAGTCGAATTCAAATCCTTTTTCTGCGTCACCTTTAACCAGTCACTCATTAATCAGTCGTTTCGGAGATTTTCAGCATCAAATTCAAACCAAATAACAAGCAACACCATGCCCAACATCAACACGACTAATTTAGCTCTTACAAATTCCCAATTCGGTTATCCACTTGTTATCTGACTGAATAAATCTCGTGTTTTGATACGATGCAAAATTACAGTCATTTAGCATCAACACTAAATCTCTGGTAAACTTGTTAAAATCATTCGATTAATGCAACGAATCCAATGCGGTGTTCACATGCTGTTCAAGAGTACCGTTTGGATGAGCGTTTAGCAAGGCGTTTGAATGGGCGAATGGATAACGATGTCTGTTTGTCTTGAAAGCCATTTTAAGTCATGAGCGAAGTGCTGAAATGACTTTCAAGTTCGGTCAAGTAGCCAGGGGTCATGGTAGCTCCCAGGTGTCGATAAGTGTTCCCTCCATCTTCTCTTTCTTCCCCTTCCTCGCCACGCTTCTCCTCGTGCAGATTCTACTTAGTCTGCAATACCATTGCCGCGTGGCCATCACGTAAGTCTCCCGCCAAATAGCCATCATAAAGGAAGAGCACTGACACACTGATGACTGTACTGTCGTTCATGGCATGTGATGATGCATCAAAATGAAAGAATAACTTTTAAGAATCCATTTTAAAGTTGTAAAAGGCCTCATAACGCTCGCATAAAATTTCATAAAGTTTCACTTGTGGCGTCGTCATTGTATGTGCATGTTAATGGGCAATGTATCTCTGATAAAAACGGAATTCCATCAACGAAATATTACGATGAAATTGGAAAAAGAAGACAGGAAAAAAAGAGATGAAAAATGTCGAAGCATATTTTGTTTTCTTCCTTTTGACCTTTTCGGAGGAAATGATTGCCGTCATCATTACGTTATCATCGTGATGATCATCATCATAAACAGGCGTATCATTTGAGGTTGTCGGTCGTATCGAACAGTTCCAATAATGTGAGCGTGTGACATAAACCGACGTATAAATTCGAAATGGCGGAAAACAAAATGGAATTGCAATAAAATTTAATGCAATTTTTCATTGACTTTGCCAAATGAATACTTATGGCGTATTACCGGAAGTCTTTTTATCAGAAAAAAAATACACAAACTGAAAGGCAATCACAATGTCAAGAAAACCACAGACGAGTAGTCAAAGTCAGTCTTTAAGCTGAATGTCATGCTCTTTTCGTCGCCTTTTCACCGAAGGAGATATTCACTCGTCGTGTGTTTTTCACTTAACGGCTTTCTTGGTGACATAACATCACTCATCGCATCCATCGTATCGCTTCTGTCGCATCGTTTGCATCGCTCATATCGCTCGTATATCGTTCGCATCGTCAAGAGATTAATTTTAAATTATATCATCATAAAAACGTTTTTTTTTTATTTGGCTCTTAAATTGCTTACAAGCTACCGGTAAGAATGAGACACCGTACACATGCTCGTCTGTGCGCTGACGATGATTAATGAGTTACGACCGTTGCGATGAAAATCATTAATTATTTGAATAATTTTGGGGTCGCCGTCTCAAATTTTCATTCAATTTTTGCCCTCGAAAACAAATCCCAGCACGAATGTTATCCTTATGCTCAATTAATTTTTCATGAAGGATCGGTGGCAGGTGGAAAGTGCCCTGTAGTTTTCCCAACAAGGGTGAATGACTGTCCAGAACGGGAAGGCACGCGCTGAGCTCCATCCCTTTCAAGTTTTCACTGGAATTTCATTCGAAATGCGCACAACACCCTTTTCTCATAAATTCGAATTGCAACATTTCAATTTCGTTCTGAAGTGGTGCAGAACATCCGCTCCACGCGCCCAATGGACCAATTTGCATTCAGCTGATTCAGTATTAACTTTGAAAACTAATTAAAATCAATATTTTTTCACAGCACAAAAAAACAAACTTTATTGCAAATTCAAACAGATCCTCTTATTTTTGTTTATTTTTGTTTTTTTTTGTTTATTTTTAATTTTCTTTTTTTATTTTTGTTGAATTACCAATATCCAAATTTTATTAAAATAAATTGCACTTTTTGATTCTATGAAAGCATTCAAAAAATGAATCGATGAATTTAATTGCATCGAATGGGATTGTTTGGCTCGCCGTGGGGTATAATCTGCTTCAAAAACAAATGATAAGCAACAATTGCAACGAAAAATTGTAATCGAATCACAATCGAAACGAGGCTTCTCTTTTATTTTACCGGGAAAATTCCATCGTTAATTCTTCATTCATCGTAATTTTTGATTTTCATTCACTCGCGGCCAAATGATTATTTTGATGAGCTCTCGACGAAGATACAAAAATGAAATAATCAAAAGTGAAAGAAGGAAATCAACATTCGAGGATTTCGATAATAAATTAAATTGGCTCGGCCGGAAGGTGATGAATGGCATTTTCTTGTCGATTTTTGAATTCCATCAAAGCGACGCGCTCATGATATAACGATGATAAAGTACCGTTACTGCGAGATAACTCACCATTTGACGTGAATTTCCATGAAAAAATTAAACAACTGAAAGTCTATTGTTCGCAAATGGCAATAATTCAAACAACAATAGATTTTACAATGGAATTGGTTTCAGGGAAAAAAATATCATAACCTTTCGTGGTTTGCTTACGAGTTTCTGTGTGTTTCTGTCTATGTGTGTTTGTGTGTGTACTGAGCACTGTCTCCCCATCGAAAGCATGACACATGAACACTTTGAATGTTCAACAAACAACCCGGTGATCCCATTTCGAATGACAAACACACAAAAATATCGTAACGAGATTTAATAACGATAAATTTACATCAATGGATTCGGCCCCGACCCCCCAGCATTATTCATGAGTCGGCAGCAAACCAGCAGTGAAAGGCCAAAGAGCGACTAGTTTTTCGTGGTTTGAGGTTGAGGCGGCTCATTCTGGCAAAAACACGACGAAAAAAGCTTCAAAGATCGTCCTGTCCTTTTGTTTGGTTTCTTCGTCTGGCGCACCGTCGCTTTGTCTATCTTCCCTCCCTGTGTTTCCGGCGGCAACACCGATTATAACCCTCATCCGCGCCCCTCTTCCCGACGCGTCTCTTCTCCCATCATCCCTGCCTCGATTTAAATGTTTCGAAACAAATTTATTACATCTAAATTAAACATTATTTATATGGTTTTTGCCGAGGGCATTCTAAGTGCATGGCTGTTTCCACTAAAATTTCGAGCTTTCGAATGGTACGAGCAATGTTTTTTTTTGCGAATCATTTTACAATCGAATTTTCATATACGAAAACCGGTCCATTTTCGAAATTTATATTCGGTTTTTCGGTTTTATTGTTGCCTCGGATTGCTTTAGTTTTATCTTTGCGTTTGCGGTTAATTTATTAAAATGTTTCTCATTTTCAGCTTTGGCAAATAATTTACATTTTATTTATTTCAATTCGCCATTGACAGGGGAATAGCACCAGCACCCACACAAAGGCAACGCTCAATGTTTCGGGGTCTCTCATTGAGCGGCACATCGGCATTAGGAATGTATTAACGGGTTTATATTTCTTCTTAATGCGTAAACTTGAATGCTGGCGCTGGTGTTGAATGGAATTGGATTTGTTTATTTTAGATTACTTGCGAAATTCTGTGATTTAGTGCTTGGTTTGGGCCAGCGAAGTCAGTCTTTAGAAATTAGATCGGTCATGGAGCGGGGCGACGAGGGGGTTGGGAATTGTGAGGATGCCTCTAAGGCCGGTCTGGCATTCCTTCGACCGAAACAATGAGCTCTCAATATATCTTGACCGTACTGTGAGGCATGACGTTTCATCGAGGCGAAGCCAAACCGACCACCGAGAAACGTTCAATTGATCCATCCGTCTATTCAAAACCGAAGCACATCCACCATATAATGCCTCCTCGCCCCATAATGCAGCATCCTTAATGCTAAACACATTCAGTCAAACATGCATCCCTAACCTACGATTCATTTCCATTTCGACATTTCAGTTGA
>JANSTV010049805.1:0-14352 GCA_027564135.1 Lestremia cinerea
CTGATATGCAAATGTTTTTCACACGTGCTCGTTAAATTCAGTTCAATTTAACGGGCACGTGTGAAAAACATTTGCATATCAGCGATCCGACTGGTGGTTTTTCATTTATGCGAGAAGTATATTTAAGTGTGAAATGCAAATCAAGCACTTATTTTCAATTTGCACAAACATTGAAAACTTGAGAAAAAAACAATTCATCTATCTATGGTCCATAAGCACTTAATTTCTACCAAAATGTTTGAATTTTATCTTTATTTTTATAAAAATTGATCTTCATGCAATCCATAATCGTAAATGGGACATCAATCAATCCGAGACTGTCATTCAAAGCTAAGCCATTTTCAACACTCGAGGCAATGATGACCAGTGGTTATATGATCATATCCTATGATAAGAGAAAATTGCTGCGAAAAACATTCTGATTGTTAAGTGAAAGTCAGCTTTTGATTGTCTCGTATTCAGAGAAGTTTATCGATTAATTTATTTTCATCCAAACAACTGGCCAGCCATGCAGTTTCGCTCAACTCAAGACGATTCCAGATTACAATCAATAACAGCCACAAGTACAGCCAATCATATCTTATCTAAGAGAGGGAAATTATTCTCAATTGCTCGGCGAATGCCCAGAATTGAAGATAATTATTTTTAACGAGGAAACCTCTCGAAACCTCGCCCACGCTCAGAAGGATCATGGGAGAAAGCAAAAGGGCTACTACTACTAAAACAAAATATCATTGAAATGGTCCGAATTGAACGGAAAATACCTGAAACAATGAGTCGTATTTCTCCTTCCATTCTGGTATTTCCCGAATCAACGCATGGAAAGAACATTGTGAATAACATTTGTGGGCATCTATAACCTCTTGAGATAACCTGAAATCACGAAATGCCTCATGAATCGAGGTGAGAAACGATTTTCAATTGGTAATTACTCTTGAAGCTTCATTGCAGAGTCGAACCTGTCAAGAAAATCTCGGTCATGTTCAAAATGGAGCGAAAGGGAAAGCTAAATTGAACTTACACAAATCCATAGAATTTTGTAATACGTGAAGGTTGCCAAAGTAGAAATGCAATTTTCGAAACAAAAATGGATTTTTTCATATCGCTCACATAGGTGCTGATTCTGTCACTTCTCATTTTTCTAACCTGATCCAAATGACGATAAACATGCTTCAGAATTCCAACTAATTCAATGAACTCTGTTAGAGTCGCTTTAAGAGCACTGATTTTTTCTATCATCGCTTTTAAGCGTCTAACCAAACCACGTAGCTGATTTTGATCGCCAAAGGTTACAAGCTCTTTCAAGTCGTTAATACAATCTTTCATCCCCGTACTTGGCTATAAATGGAAAGACAATGGTTATTGGCTGACGCAATCGTGAGCATTCGCGTCAATTTTTACATGAGCATTTGCAATTATCTCCAACTTTTCAATCAAAGGCGCGTATTTGGTTTTTTTTTCTTTTGAATGCAATACAAAAATATTTCTGAAAGAAAAATAAAAGAAATTAACGCCAGCGATAGTTTTTGAATTCAAGATTTCTGATAGATTACCGTACTACAAAATCGCAGAGATCAAAGCTATTTTTGAGAATTGATTCAAATAAGTTGTTGTTTAACATTGAATCCAAGTGTTGGGCGAAAGGACTTACAAGAAATTCTTTGCGGTTTTATGACGAAGCTGAATGTTATATGGCTCACAGTCGATCAGCACTTGCAGTTGGTTAGGCACTGTTTCGTCTGTGCCCTGAGCAAAAAATAATTAATTGTATTTCCCCATCACGCTTAACATTGAAAACAAAACGAACCGTGGGGGCAATGCTCAGAGGATTTTCGAAGAATGTCTCAACTTTTTCCAGCTTCAATCTGAGGTCGTTTGGGGCTTGCTGCCGCCACCTGAGAGTATCATCAAACAAAATTGATTTAATAACTTGTGAAATATCATGGAGACGTCGTGCTTTACTTTCTGATGTCTTCCAGATAGGATTTTCTGTCGGTTTTCGAGATCGGGAATAAATTCATAGCAAACCAAGAAGCAATGCCTCGAATCTTACATATAACCCAACAATTTAACGAACATTGCTTGCACCACACTCCAATCTTTTTTCGCCTCCTGCCTGGCAGGGTACGACGGTCTGATGGAACTGTTAGACTCAATATCCGGTGAATTTTCTTCCTCTGGGGTTCCGCTGTTCGCCCTTTCAAATGTGAATACAGAAATCAAGTTAAAATGCACAGTTATTCAACAATTAAAATCTTTTACAATGTCGCGGCTAGGGCAGCAGTCTCTTGTAGTGAGGTGTCATCGGCACTTTCAAGTAAGAAAACAGAAATTAAATTGAAATTCTAAGTCGTTCGCGAATTTGAAGCTCCTACAATGCTGGACCTGAGACAACACTTTCTCCTGCATCTAAGATCGAACTAAAAGGTAGGAACAAAAATTTTAATCAAAATTTTGTCTTTTTTGTTTTGCATTCTCATTCAACCTTGCGTCTTCAAGAGACCTTGATCGATAGACTTCAATGATCGGCCTAACAGAAATGCAAAGGCAAAAATCAAATTAGAAATCGGTCATTCCTGGAATATAAGCTTCTTCAACCTGGATGGACCAGCTTCACCATACGGCTTTTCACTGAATGCGAAGATAAATTATCAATAGCCCGCGATATATTGATTGAGTGAAATGCATTTTTTACTTGGACGTTTCGTTTCCAGAACCCGTTTCACTTTCCAATGTATTTAGCTGAGAGCTGTTTTCGCTCGTTATTTCAGAACAGAAGTATTCAGAGTGGTTAGCTTACTTAGAACTTCTGGCGAGTGCACCCATGGCCGCAGCATCAATGAAGTCACCTTTTTGAGCGCTGCATGCGGATGGAAATAAATGTAATTTTACAACGACGATGAAATAGGATTCTACTTACGTAGGTTCCGTTGATGCTGACGGGCCCCTAAACACAATATTTAATCGAATCAGAGTCTGTATTCGTATTTTTGGCCTGGCAACGGTTTAGAGACCGTTTCTCTCTTGAATTCTCTAAGTTGATGAGAGCAAAGTTTTGAGGTATTTTTTTTCTTCGACTTGAATACTGTCTCCACACTGACGAGCTTGGGCTGAGTCGCGCAACAAAACAGTATTCAGGTCTAGTTCGACGCAAAAAAGACTTCTCAAAATTTGGCTCTCATCAACTGAGCGAATTCGATGTTGAGATGGCTTGATTTACGATGAAACTGTCTAGTAAAATATGTCTACTCTGGTAAGGTGAGAGTTGGCTCAAAAAACGTACTCTGAGATTGATTCTCGCGTTCGGTACGATGGTGCTCCGAATCTAAACGGGGGTGTCAGGTTAATCATCTTATTGCTAGTGGCATTGCCATCATTGATACTAACGTTGTATTGCCACTATTGCGATACAATTTTCAATTTGTGTCAGGTTAATCATCTTATTTTTTCGGTTATTTTTACTCACTAAACTATAGCACGGCTGAAAAAATTAATTAATTTTTATTAGCACATGCTTCGACACGCTGTGCACTTACTGTCCGTCCGGAACGTCGCTTGAATATCCGGACACGCAGTCATATTTCGAAATAAACGATGCAAATACGTTGATAAAGTTCATTGAATTGTTCGCTTGTGTCGGCATATTATCATTCAAGGATTGAAAATCACTCTTCAACCGTCTGCAAATTTCACTCTCATCGCGTATTGCCATTGGAAAGGGTGTAACAAGCTGGTTCAAACCCGCAGCTACATTCTGTGCAAGTTCCTCCATATCATTGACTCCAATTAACTGAATGTGCAATGCCATCGCAGCGGCCATCATTTGCTGAAGATTGAAATAATTTTAGCCGTCAAAAGCGGTCGGGTAGTGAAGGTCGCGAAGTAACTCACAAATTTTAGTGTCGCCATGAACAGAGCATTGTTGAAGTTCAACTGTTCGTCATTTCGGGCAGCCGCTTCAGTCACCGCTATTAAAACTGGCTTCGTCCATCTGAAACGGTGAATCGAGTAATGGTTCAATGTGATCAGTGTGTGTTTGAATTATTTCCATTCAATACCCAATGACGTCATTAAGCATGTTGGTCCTGAAATCAAGTGATGATATGATATGTGAGCGTGAGAAGGAGCGGACGGGATGTTGTTGGTCTTACACGCCAACTTTTATATCTGCTTCATTCGTCGGTTGGATCTGTGTCGTTTGAACGTAAAGTCTTTGTATATACCTAGCGCGTGCCCAAGTCTGGAGTGAAAAAATTGGTTGAAGAATTGGAAATAAAACGCTTTACACTGTTCTTACACTTTGTCCAACAGCCTCGGAGCAATCCATAAAGATGACTAAGCCAGCCGTTAATGCAAGCAAAAATTGAACTTTTCCCATGATTATCGAGGAAGAGCAGCGACTTGCACAGAGGAAGCGTTCAAATGAAACTTATGTCAGCCCAACAACCGTACACTGTTTATATATAGATGGGTCCCGCGCAACACAGATGATTTTTTCCAAGGTGTTTCGGTCCCAAAATTCTCTTCGGAGATCTCGCCCGTTTTTACATTCATAATCATATTCAAAATACATTAAGGCCAGGGTATATATTTGACTATCGGTTCGGAAATATGACAACAGATTCGAAGGTTTAGACTAACACCATAAATGTCTACTTCCTGAGAAACTGCTGAAGTTTGATTTCGTCCGGAACCTGCCAAATATTTATCATCCTAAAAAACAGAATAGCCGGAACTCAGAGTTTTCCAAGTGGCGGAAATGCTCGCTCATTCGCAATTGGGCCAATTGGGTCGAGTTCTGCAAGAGCAATCACTGCAAATTGAATTAAACGAGGATTTCTAATTTGAATGATGATTCTGATAGTTTATTCAATTAAAATGGGAATTTCGACAGTGAATCAATGTGTTGTAAAATCTCGAAATTACGATAGGACGTTCCACCAGCCGGAGATATGTCTGCCGATGGCATCAATGAACCGATCAACGGACGATGTGAAGACTTTGACGAATTGCTGTGAGTATCCATCAGGGGTGCTCTTGCCTGACATCTTGATGACCTGAATGTTGCTGGGCTTGGTGGTGTCTTCCTGCGAAGCATCCTTGATGAGAACGGTTTTCACAAATTTCTCATCTTCATCGTCATCAACCGCAATGCTGTTGTGCTGTTCTTCAACGGTATCTTCAGATTGCTCAAAAATAGCGTTGCGTCTCTCTCGGAGCTTTGACTTCTCGTTGCTCTTCGGTCCAAAGAATTTCTTCATGATTATTGTTGCTTTCTTCATTTTGTCCTCGCTGTCGATTTTCGCCTCTCGTTTCTCAATCGCTCGTTCCAATTCTTCGTCGCGTAAGCACCTCTGTTCCAAAGACATCGACAAAACCTTGCATTTTCTTCGAGCGTCAGATGAGGGGGTTTTATCCTTCTTTCGGAAGAAAAATTTTCTGAGTTTTCCGCCTAATGGCGATTTTTGATGGATGAAATCTTCCAAATCCTGAATTTCCTCACTGAGTTTGTCGAAATTGCTGTTTAATCCGTGCTCCTTCATTTGTTCGACGATGTTGAAGATTTTATCTAAAACGGCGACCTTATCCACGGTCAAATTTAACCGGGCGTCGACGTCTTCGTTTTCAGCATCTATTCGCTTGGTCTCTTGGAGTTTCTTTTCGATTTCCTCGTTCAGTGTTGGATCAATGGATCTTCGTCGTCGCCGTGACTCAAAGAAATTCACTTCACCGGAATCGTCATCACCCATTGCCGCGTTGGGTAGAATGGAGCTGATTTGAACTGGTCGGTCGTTTGGATTGGCGTAGAAATTCTGCATGTTGTGGTGAGCTCGGCGCAGGTTCTCTCGGTTTTGATGCCAGGTCGGTTGCAATTGTTTCACCACGAAGTCCACATTTTGTTGGGGAACTTCTGGTTCGCTGCGTTGCGCACGTTCAGGATGTGAAGCTGGAGCGCGCTGATAGACTTCCGATTCCCAGAGTTCACCGATTTGTGGGATTCCAGTATTCGATGCGGGCCGATAGGCGGGTTGCTCTTGTCTTGGCTGAGCATCGTAGAGTTCAAAGAAATGCTCTGATGTCTTCGGAAAGTGCATGTCATCGTGTTCACTGTTAGCTTGTTGTGGCGTTGGGTTCGGGTTGTTCGGTTCGTTTTCATCAAAAGCTACATAGTCTGGGCTTCCTGCATTCTCCTGTCCCAACATGAAGTGCACATCTCCTTGTGGTAGGTCTCGATTCTCGCTCGATTTAAAGATCTTCAGTTCCGCATTAAGGGGATCCTGACTGTAAATGTCATGTACGGTTGCCACTGGGGGAATGCCAACACCGTTACCCACACCAGCACCATTGAACAGAGGCTTCTGTGGCTTTTTAAAATTAAATTTCTTGTGCTTTTTCATATCAAACCTTTCAAAGAGTTTGCTCAAGTGGTTGAGATTGTTAACCTGTCGTTTCGATCGAGATTTTCCAACGTCTTTCCACGGGAGGTAAGAAGCGTAGATGTTGCGCCGTTTCAAGTCATCGATTGCATTGTATAATGTGAACCGCTTGGTGCGTTTGGCTAAGCTGTCGTCAATTAGGATTGGATTCACGTTTCGAATCGTCATTTTGTGCATTCCGAATTCAGGGAAAGTGAATCCATGAATGCGGTTATCGACATGACGACGACTTCTGAGAGCATTCGAGTCCTTCTTGATAACCAAATGACGGCGTGAACGACTCAAATTTTTCTTTCGCCCTTCTCGTTCGATGGTCTCAGCAATCAACTGCTGAAGTAATAATTCCGACGAGGTCTTGGATCGAGATCGCGCAGACCTCGCCTTCGTCACAGCTTCGAACTCAAGCGAATCATCAGTCATCATGCATTCCCTCAAGTTAGCCATTGGGAACACCCAGAATCCGATCGAGTACGCGGGCAAGACGAATGTAATGGCTCGATTAGATCTCTTCATTTTCACAAACGGCTCCAAGCTCGATGTTCTTCCCAGATCATCTCCATTCAACTGCACCATTCCATTGCCCACGGTCAACACGTACTGCATCACTTCTGTGCCCGTGTACTTGTTCGCCATTTTGGTGATGACCTTTTGTTTCGATTCGCCCATATTGATGCCCATCACCACAAAACCGCCACTGATATTTCTCGCACAACCGGAGTAGAAATGGGATTGGTCCTTGTTGCCGCTGATGATTTTCGTTTCAAATACCTGTTCGCCGATTACTCTCTTGAAAAGCGATGTGACAAAGTAGCTGAGCGATGGTGTGAAGATGTCTTGTTTGTTGATTGGCTTGAACACTGCATTGAAGCCACCTTTTGCTGCATCTCCCAAGACTTTCGCCCAAGCCAAGCCCTGGTTCAAGCAATTTTGGTTGCAATAGTCCGGTGATTTCGATAAAGATGTCGGTTCTTGGGGCAAACTCAGCCAAACTGGTTGTTTGCCATTCATTATTGTGCGCAAAGACAAATCAACGGCAGAAAAGACACTTTCCACACTTTCTTCGTCTTCCATTCTGTCAGATTTGCTGAAATCAGACGAAAGTCTTTCGTTAATCTTCTTCCAATTCACATCAGATGAACCACCTACCTCATCCAACCAATGGCCTCAACGATATTTCTCGACATTTCGGAATACAATCGAGCTTCCTCCTCTCGACAGGCAGGAGTGAGGTCAGCCCCAATCAGGCCCCAATTGATTTGGTTTTGTTCCTGTTTGAATGCTTCGATCATCGTTTGCAGCGTCGTCAAATCGTCAACGTAACTGATCACATCAGTTGCATTAAAATCTGCAAAGTCAAAAAAACAATTGAATTTCGTCAAAATACTTGAACTGGCGCTACGATGCTCGATGCCTACCTGAGCCCAATTGCCAAATGGTGTTGTCGCCGAAGCCAATCTCTACGAATTTCGCCAAAATTTTGATAACTTCACGTGGCTGCCAATGAGCCGGTTTATAAGGCAGCGTCAATATTGGCTTCACCCCCGAAATACTAAAGGAGAGATGATTCATGATTCCGAGGCATTTTTGTGGGGAACTTCGATTGCCTACCTGATGACTTCCTCAACTTTTTGCCAATCGTTAATATCTTCCAAATGCAATAGCGGGTCAATGATCTTCAAATATGATGGCGACAAATCACCGAGAATTTTTGTAAAATTCTCACTGAAATAAATAACGGGATAATGGACGCTCTTTGAGAGAACGAGTGGATGCAATACCTTGTGTGCTGGCAAATTTCCGCCAAATCATTGGCATTTATGGAAAAGCTCACAAATTTATCACTAACAATATTTATGGCCTTTTTCGAAAAAATTTGTATTCCAACATCGTCCGACGCACTGACAGCGATCCCGCAAACGATTAACATTGGCCAAATGCCGCCCCACACGATTTTCTGATTCGTCATTCTGACAAATGATTTCACCGAACGGAAAGTTAACAATTTTCACTTTGATATCTGGCACTTGTGTGGTGTGGGCCGCCCGGAATGGGATGTTGATGAATGAACGTTTCGACGAAAACTGATTGAATCTGAGCCGCAAATTGATTAATTATTAATTTAACGGGGCAGTCCACTCGATGCCCGTTTCATTTGTATTTTGCCGCAAACGGAAGAATCGTTCATGCATTATGCAATTTATGGTTTACATGTTGTGTTATTTCTTTCTTTTTGAATAACGACAGTTTCAACAAAGCGATGTGCAACAACATAACTTGCAAATTCGCTGACTCCAATCCAATTTCGATGCAGCATACATTTTTTTGTATTGCATGTTCGCTCAAAACACACAACAAACGCCATCATCGTCGCTGCCGACCGAACAGCAATCAACAATCATTATAATTTTTAAGCATAATGTTGTTGTTGTTGTTGGTGATGGTGCGCTATGCGTTTCGGTAATGCGAGAAAATGCCGAGCTTTCAATGGACGTGTCGAATTGCACAAGACTTGTAACATGTGCAATAAATGTGAGCGGCAACAGACAAGCCAAATAAAATAAAATTTGACACCAAATTTTCATTTGTTTATCAAATAACGATCGAGTATTTATGTGTCGGCTCTTGAATTTTGTAACTGGCATTTACTGGCATTCTCATTTCGGTGCAAAATCTAAGTAATTTGGAACAGGAACCGGAAGATGTTGACGGTTCAAGTGTATGTTGTTTTTGGCATGAGTGTTGCGCACTTCGAATTTTTTTTTATTAAAAAAGATAAAAATGGAAGAAAAAGTGATCTGTAATGATTTTTCCGTGTCAACTCACTGAATAGGCCAAATTTAAGTTTTCTGTCCTGAAAATATTGAAAATATCCATTAATCCCCCGAGAGGCGCGAAATGAAATCGAAAAACAATTTCGTCCAACGTTCGATGACCTAGCAGACCACCCTAAAAGTAACCATACGAGCAGCATTGAACGCACGCATTCACGATGAAACGTATTCACCTCTCGACTCTACTCTTTGATTGTTCGATTGACGACAATTGCATGCGACATGTTTACCATTTCCATTTGCGGACTCGAATCGAGAGATCGCATGATGCAATCGGACAGTGGGACGCTTTGGCGGGTGATGGCATTCAGACCGTGGGTCGTCCTTCGGTCCGGGCGAAGATCGATCAAGAGATCTCACTCTCTCAGATATCGAGATTCGCCATTGATCTTGAAATGGATCAAAGATTGGGAAGATTGGGGGAACCTTTATACTTAGGCTAGGATGTCAGACTTGCGGAGGATGATGAACTTCCAATAGTGGTTGGCTGGCCGGATAGGAGCAGACGTTTTCCAACGCGCTATCGAACGTCCAAATCGGAAGAAAAATGAAAAAGCCATCGTTTCATTTGTCTACGCGCGGCCACAATTGTGACATCGCAGAAGTTCAGTGGCTTCTTTTCGCAACAGCTTGTTTATGTTGGTTTGGCTCCTCTTGTTTCTCAATCTATTTCAAATTTTTGAAAGAGCCTTCTTAACGATGTCTGACCAAATAGTGCGTTGCGTTTTGTAGTACAGCAAGCGAGTTTGACCACAGCGCATACGCTCTACCTTCCAAGCCACTAGCTCAAACTGAATGAATTCAATGAGTAAATCCGCAATGGGCCATCTGCAGGAGACGATGCAAAAGGTGCCAATGATTACCAGCTGATCGAGATGGAAACAGCATTGAACCCAATTCCATTAAAGGTGAAAGTCTTGGTGCATCCTTTAAAATAATAATGACATTTCGGATGGGAAACTGTCACATTATCACAGCCATTCGGCGTCTTCATCTCTGCCACAATCGGCCATGCCCTTGTCTGATTGTGAAAACTAATCAGAAGCGATTAAAGTAGTATGCTTTTCATTGCAATAGATAACCACATCCGTAAATGGTTGGACCGCTCTCACATCGCGAACGTTAAAATTCACCGAGCTCCAACAATGTGAAGAGAGACATTGCGCGTCTGACAAATATCATGGCTAACCCAGCGAGCACACATTTGACGTTCCAGCCGTCTAAAATCCATGTCTTCTTGACAGCTTATTGTATGAATATTTCCTGGCTGTTTTTTTGTTTATTTCGCGATGATTTATAATTTTTCGCTGTTTTTCAGGCGGAAACACTTTACGTTTTTATTAAAGCGGACCTGTTTTTTCCCCAAAATGGTGCCGCCTGAAAAACAGCGAAAAAGTAAAAATCACCGCGAAATAAACAGTAAAGTAGCCAGAAAATAACCATGCAGTAAGCTGTCAAGCAAACGGCTGAAACGTCAAATGTGTGTTCGCTGGGTAACACAAACACACCAGACACACCAATCCCATTGCAAGCAATTGATTTTGAAATGTCAAAATCTGACTCATTCATTTGACTTGACATAGAAAGAAGAAAAAGAGGACAGCGCAAAAGAGAAGAGGAAAAAAAACGTAGAAAAGAGTTTAGTTTGACACGGATTCAGTATTAAGTAGTTGTTTTTTTAGGCACAATTGTTTTGAGTTATTTTGTTTATTATTTTCGAATCGAGCTAGCCAATTTCCAGTGAATCGCAAAGATGAAACAGCAATTTGGTACACAAGAGAAGCAACGAGCGAATAAATCAAGTTCATTATTATCACAAGACGAAAATGAATTGCTCTTCTCGTTATTGGGTCGACGATGTCAGGTGAGTTCGATTTTCGGTTCCGATAAATTTCGGTTCATTATATCATTCGCATGCTACGCCGCTATCAGCAATCAGTCATCGGGAATTTACGTGATATCGATAAGTTTCAAACAAAGCCCACGTAATTCGGTGCGTTTCGCTGGGCTCGGCTTTTGTTTTGCGATTTGTGAGCGAACGCAACAAACGGCACTTTCTCCAAATGCCATCGACTTCTGAAATGTGATTCACACTGCCGTTTGGCGATGAGTTGATTGGTCCTGTCAATGGATGATACTCAGCGGGAAATTATCGTGCGATCGCCTTGAAAATCGCCATTCTGCTGAATAAAATGCTCATGACACGTTTGCGGCTATAATCGCCATCGATGATAAGCATTGTGTTATCACGACAATGGGGCGCGTTCAATGAGTTTCAGCGGATTACCATTTAGCAAAATGAAATAAATGAAATTAATGAAATTCCTTTTGATTCCAGACAATGTGCACAGCTGTCGTGCAATTGTACACCACCGAACCGGCCGCTCACTCAGCATGGATTCGGCGATTGACTGGCGTTTTATGTTTTGTTCGCGACAGTTCAAAGCGATCGTATTTCATGCGAGTCTATTGTTTGCTCAAAAACGAATTGATTTGGGAAGAGGAAATGTATGAAAGGATCATAATTCACAAATCACGTGACTACTTGCTCAATTTCGAGGGTCGAGTAAGTGTTGTTTGGTAGTGACCCCTCACAACGAAATGCCATTAATTTCATGTATATTTGCAGGACTGCATGATCGCATTGAGCTTCGTATCAGAGCTGGAGGCCAATCAGTTTTACAAAACGGCCACATCAACGATCGCCAGTCGAACAAAGCGAAGACAAGGTACGGCATCCCGCCTCACTCACTTTCTCACCCAGAATGATCCAAATGCTTTCAATTCGTTTTGAACAGAACGACGCAGTCGAAAAATTTCACCTTTGAATTCGAACAACAACTCCAATCAGAAACAAGAAGCCGATTCAGCGGTTATGCTACGAAACCCAGCCCCAACAACGATGCAATTCTCGCAGATGCCTGCAGCGACACCATTGTCTGGATCGACAGGTGGTTTGCGAGACAAAAAACGATCAAATCGTAAACTTACGAAAGCCGATATTTCGATGCCAACGAATTTTAAGCATGTCGTTCATGTCGGTTGGACTGCCCAAAAGGGTTTCGACTTGAATGGCGAGGAAGTTAGCAATTTAAATGCATTTTTGGAGAAAGCTGGCGTTTCAGAGCAACAGCTCAACGATCGCGATACTCGAGCATTCATCTATGACTTCATTCAAAGCAACAACGTTCTTGACTCTGTCAAACATGAAAAAGAACAACACGAGCCACCGCCGGTACCGTCTCGTCATCAGGTATGCGCGATCAGAGTCCCGTTTCGAAGCTCGAAATCGAATGACCCCTCTTGCATTTCCAGAATGGCACACAACGAACTGCACCGCCGCCACCACCACCACCAAATGTATCACGGACACAACCAACGCCGTCAACAAAACCTCAACGCGGGGCTCCACCAAGTCGACCACCGCCAATATCAACGGAAGTGGTTTCGAGCCAGCCGACAGTTAGCGCAGCGATTCCACCACCTCCACCCCCTCCACCGCCACCCCCAATGATGATGGCTCAACCTCCTCCGGCACCTGTTGCTAACATAAGTGCCAGTTCGACTGAAGCAAGCATTCCAGCAGCGGCTAGTGGAGGCAGCGGAGGTGGTGGAGGTGGCGAAACCAGGAACGCTCTAATGGATAGCATTCGAAAGGGCACTACGCTCAAGGCAAGACCTCCAGAACCCTTCAATTATATAGAACAAAATCTAACACTTCAATTTGTCATTGCAGAAAGTGGATCATTCCACACTTAGCACCGGCAGCGGTGGGGATGCCCGGAACGATCTACTCTCGGAAATTCGTCAAGGCGTCGAACTTCGCCCAGCCGGAGAACGAAATCTTGGTGAACGAGATACAAACAGCGGTGCTGGAACGGATGCATTGGCTGATGCCCTGCGTCGTGCCTTGCTCGAGAGAGGAAAAGCATTGCGATCGTCGGATGACTCAGATTCAGATACGGATAACGGCGAATGGGATGATTAAAGCGAGCTCTGTTGATTATATTGTTTTTTCATTTTCATTTATTTTGTTGCGTCGATGCCAAGCCAATGGCTTCACATCGCATATGTAAGATAATTATTAACAAATCTAATGTTTTATTATCAATTCAAATAATCATTTGATTTAAGACGTTGACATTCGTTGGGGTTTCCCAAAACGATTATGAATTCAAATAATAACTGCTCAAAATCATATAACGCAGTTAGACCCCTGGACAATTCGAATGAATCACAGAAATCCCACTCCGACGACTCATCCAAGGGTGGGACCCGTCAAGACCGATCTGTCATCCAGTTTGGTGAACTATGCATTTCGTCAATAGGTGCTAATTAGGATCAACCTTCTTTTTCTTTCAATTTTCATTTCCAATTTCCATTAAATCGAAAAAAGAGAACAAATCGTGTATCGATGCTCAAGTCATCACAATCATTCAAAAGCAATTCGATTGTATTTAAGTGAAAACATTTAATTGTAGAAATTTTATTTTCGAAACATAATAAATTAATATATTTTTGAACATTTTCTTTGATGATCTTCGAGATAAAATCATTGGTGCCCCTTGAAAACCAGACGCAATTTCGATACAACTTTTTAACAAAATCACTTTTCAAAAGAGGCTTACAGCGAGCACGGACACTGACACAAACACGCACACCTCGACCGACGGTGATGCCAACGAACGTTTCTGTGGAAAGTCATCAAATTCAGCATCAAAAATTCGTGATATCTTCCGAGCGATTCTCAAATAAAATGAAAATGATTGAAATCCTGTTTACATTCGAAATGATCGTTTGTTTGAAACCGCAAGACGAACTGTAGCTGACGGGCTGACACTAAAAATGTTCTTCATTCGAAATAAATAAATGAAAAATTTCCATTCCGACTGCGAGGAAAACTCGGTGAGCGAACGCTTTTCCAGTGTGTACATCATCAACACTGAAACATGATTTGCGTGCGATCGACAAATGGGAAAAATACTTTTCATGCGCTTGTGTATGATGCTTGTTGTTTATTTTTACCCAAATTCTTATGTCAGTTCGGAAAAAGTTAAATTTAGACATTCGGAATACTTCTTAAA
>JANSTV010049816.1:0-14344 GCA_027564135.1 Lestremia cinerea
CTGACACACACAGGATTGTGTTCCGTATTTTCTTTCTAAAATAAATCTAATAAATCTACGAAAGGAGTCAAATTAGCTTCGCAATGAAGGTATGACGGTGAAATCCTGTCTAAATCCTAATAATGTGGAAAAAGTGTTTTCGGAGAGTTTTCTCTCTCTTCCCTCTCTCTCCCTCTCTCGATCGTCTTGTTCTTGTTTTCACCATTTGGGTCTTCATTCATTCTTCAGCGCTTCAAACGATGCCATGGCCGCTCAAAGCTCGCTTCCACTGGTTCATCTCAACGCTTGATGAACTGCACAAGTGCTACAACCCCTCTGTCTCAGCCTCTCTGTCTCCCTCTCTTTCTCATTCCTCAAAAGACGGGCTTTTTGCCTCTCGCTCTCTCTCGCGTGCCTCATCACTTTCTCTCCATCTCCACTATTAGCGCTCGAACACCATTTATTATTGTGCGACTCCATTCTCTGGCACCGAAATCCCCATAAAATGGAACATTGTTCGAATTTCGGTGCTGCCATACGGAAACAGAATCAAAATGAAGTTCTTCGTGTAATAATCACAATAATAATAATCATAACCATAACCGTAACCATAACCATAATAATACACACTAATTTTGCAATAAAAATAATAAAAGCAGTCGAGACGAAGGTGTTTTCAATTCTCCTCTCCGATTATTATTTACAAGTTGTAGCAAACAAAGCATGACTCGAGCAACTTCTCGAACAGCGACCGCATTGGAATGCTGTGTGTCTATGTGCATTGCGGGCACAATTCTCAAACTGTTTCAGTTGGCTGGCACGGCAAACGTCACCATAGTAAATATCGAATTTCGGTCTTTCTCAATTTTAGAAAGGAAAAATTCCTTCTCGAAAACAAACTTATTTTAATTAGGAATTATATTTCATGAGGAGAAATTCAGCAAGACTGGAAGAGGAAAAAAAAAATGAATAAATTCACGAGAGAAAGTTGCGCAGATTGTTTTGTTGATGTTTTGCACGTTGCATTTCGCGAAAAGTGCTGCTCTGCGGTAAATGGTCTTTAATTACTCATTTTATGCATAGAATTGACTTGGCGTCGTGATAGCCGCTATCATCACATCATAATTCCGGAAACCGTCCCATTTGGCGGATAGGAGAGCGGCTAATCATCGTTCTTGGAAGCATTCTCCAAGTGGCTGTCGCATCGAGCTCAGGATCATCTGCCGGAGGGCAGAGCGAGAGGCAAGAGGAGAAGTGTTTCTCGAAAGTTCTTCAGCGTTCGATTAGCCGTAGAAAATGTTCACAAATGAGTTCAGCTTGGCTGATGGTAGACGTTCGATGGAACAGCAGCAGCGGCTCTCCTCGAACCATTGCTCTCCCTCTCTCAAATGACCTCTCGAATGTAACAGGTTCCAAGCCCTTCAAGTCCGGCATCCAGACAACAATGGACCTGTCGCGATTTGTTTCGTTTGAAATTACCGAGAAATGACTGAAAAAATTGATTATCATCTGACATTGATTCCATGATTCTTTTCCCATCGATAATTTGATTCGAAAACAATCCCAGCATGCATGACGGCGCATCAACTGACTGGGCTTATGGAGCGCCGGAGCTGGAAACGAACATGACAACAACAACAACAACAACAACAACAAAACGCAGGAAAAAAAAATTAAAATAAAATTGACATTACCAGTTGACATATGCGATGTGGGCCTGAGCGAACATTTTTTCACTCGCGTTGCCCGTGCACAATGTGATCTGGCCGAAATGGAATTTATGATCGAAAATATTCTCATAAATCATTTACAAATAATTTTTTGCTCGTCTATATATTATCAGGTGCAAAAGTTTATTTTGTTGTTTAGCTGGTGGTTGCATGGCAGCAACAGTGGTGGCAACAGGAGCAGCCAAATCATCGAGTCCGAGAGGCGCACCAGCCCATCAGCGGAACGGCATCCGAACGACAGAAATGGCCGGCCGTGGCAGCAACGGGCAAGTTGGAGTGGCCGCAGCATCGTTGAGTGCTTGGTATTTGGGTCGCCGGCGCAAATACGTTATGTTATTCCCGAAAATATTATTTTTATCGTTCATTCAACCAATAAAAGTATGATTTTATGAGTGTTTTGGTAAATAAAATAAAATCGTTTTATTTTCGCTTTTTTATTTCATTTTCGTAGTTGTGTAGTTGGTGCTGTTGTCGACGTTGTCGCCGTTGTCGCCGTTGTCGTCCGTGTCGCCGTTGTCCTCGCGACTGTCGTCGTCGCCATCGTCCGTTTTTATCTCATTTCATTTCGCAAACGGCACATTATTTATTGGGGATGAAACAAAACGGAATGAAAATTGAAAAGTAAAATTGTTGAGCGGTTCGCATTTGGATGATTTCATCGGAGAAACGTCAGGCCATCTTGGATGATTGCAGGCTTATTCGTCCCTGATCGGCGAATGAAACTTGATTTGATGGGGAATCGTTGAGAAGTTGATTCATCAATGATGGAATGATGAGCTCTGCCGCATCTGGAATGCAACGTCTCGATGGACTACGATTTGGCCGAAAATCGTTCTTGCGTTGTTTTTTTCTCGAATCTTCTTCTCGCAATTCTTGCAATGTTCATTGTTGGCCGATCTGCTTGATATAAATAGGCATTGTGTGTCGTGTCTCGACTAACTCTGCATAATTGATATTTGAACGAGCCGATGAAAACATGCGGATAGCTTGCGAGAGCGATACAGGAATGTGCAGAAGCGACAATGAGACGAGAGCCATTCGACGAGTGTCGGATGCATGCTGCAGTTGAATTATAGCAGCTTGTAAGGCTCATACGAAATTGATGATTTGTAAAGTCTATTTCCTTGTTTGCGCATTCCTTCTTCTGGTTTCGATTTCGACCTGAAGCATTTTTTTCCCACCCTCCCTCCCCTTCTCTCCATGCGATTCCGTCTGGTTCTCGCTTTTCCCATTGTCGTTTTTGTTCTCACCACTGCCTGCTCAGTCCCATTGCCCACGTTTTTTCCCTTTTTTTCGTTGGTTTTGCCTTGCAAACTCACTGAAAGGCAAGCATTTGTTCGGATTTCCCATTGACGTCTCATTTGAAATATACATTTAGATTTGTGTGACATGGCATTTGTCTTGATCGGGAATTTGAAATTCGATTGATTGGAATGGATGCTATCGGAGCGATGAAATGCCTCGAACTGATGATGATGAGTCACCGTTTGCCTCGAGCACGAAATGAGTTATTTCAACAAATGAGATCCGTTCGGTATCGAAATGTGTGACTGTTATGACATTTATTGATTGATATTCACATGTTGAAACAGCGCTGGATGGTACAGAACGTTCCGCTAGATATTCTCATTGACCGTTCCAGTCATTGCAACAAGTTCGTGAGTTAGCGAGTCTGAAGGAATGAGAATTGCAGTGGATTGCCCGTCTGCCGCACGGGCGGTGCTCCATGAATTCGATTATTTCAAAAAAACCATCGAAAGCACGGCAAAATGTGAAAGTCGGTTGGCTGACAAATTGGGTCTGGCAGGGCTGTCCAGCGACTTTTTACTGCCGTCCAAAGTGAAGAAATCGCGATGAATCGCCCATTTCTCAATCTTGAACGCTCTAATTCTACACAAAGTCGAATGATTGTCAGCCGCACTCGATGTAAGTTATGAAATTCAGACTGTTGTCAAACGAACGTTAGTCTATTTTGATAACAGACACGCACATTCTACGAACGTTTTGCGACCGGAACGACTTTTTTACGAATTTATACATGAGCATCGATGGTTCAATGGTAGAATGCTCGCCTGCCACGCGGGCGATCCGGGTTCGATTCCCGGTCGATGCAATTTTTTTTCGAGATATTCTGATATAAATCTTCAAAAACAAAATCTCCGAAAGTTCTGTCCGATTGTTTCTAGTGTTTGCGGTGCAAACAAAAAAAGTTATTTTCAATGGAATTTCTCAAAAAATGTATGATGATGATGTAACACATCAACACAACCAGAATCGTAGATTCTGAACGAGCATTGACTTTCTTAACCTCCAAGCATTTTATATAATTGACGATTTATAAGCAGCTGCAATGACGCAATTCGAAAGGTCTACTCGAGAAATTTCACTGTTGCTCGACCAAAGTGGGTCAACAACGACAAGCAGCAACTACTCGTGAACGGCTTTTTCCGTCAGACCTTGAAAGCGGAATGTATCGAGATACCAATTTGAGGCCGAAATTGTTTCTTGTGTGGAAAAAGAAGATGCGAGAAAAATTGTCGAAATTACGTCATTCGAACGGCGCGAATGAGCTCGTGTTACAACTGGGACTTCAAACACAAGATGAAGTAGCTCAGATGGAAGAGCGCGATGCCCCGCATCTCCAGATCTTTTTTCCAGAATTTCCAAAATAACTGGGTTTTTTTTCGAAGATTTTGAGATTCCGCCGAAAATTGTCCACCAAAATCAATGGCAGTCAACTCACGGTTGCCCCTGCAGATAGGCAATATGCTGCTTTTTTCGAATGATTCACAATTTTCCGGTCATGGTTCCTCGAAATGGATCCCAATGCACATGAGTTGAGCTCCGCAGGGCCGAAATGAGGAAGTGGAGCTGAGGATATTCATCAAAACTGTCTAATTTCTCCGAGAAAAAAGAAACTCAAAGATCCAAACTGATCGGCATATCTTCGTAGAAAAATATATCGCGGTTCAGTTTTCCAATGAAGCAGCCTTTGACTCGTCCAAAATGCATCATCATCGTTCCAAACGAATCGCATAGTTTTACGAAATTCCATCGGAAACGATTTTCCAGCAATAAATCAATCGATTGCACATGATTCGGCTTGTGAAAGGGTATTCCGCTTTCTACATGTTTCTGGCAGAATATAATGAGTTCTCAAAGAGGCAACATTTTCGATTAAAATAACATAATCAAACAGAATCTAACATTCCATCAAAGTCCTTTGACTGAGTATTTCCGATGCATTCTTGCTGCCATAGCTCACTTATTGCTTTTTTCGTTGCCTTTTTCCTCGTTCGCCGCTCTCCGGCCGGCTCAACATTTCTAATTAGATCTCAAATCAATATTCACTGTTTTTCACAATCACGAAAGAGAAAAATCATTTTTCACATTTAAAAATTAATGAGCGATTTCAACGGAAAGAAAAATGCATGGTCATGATGAGAATGGCAAACGGTTCTATTTTTTTTTTTTTTTGTTTGGAGCGCATACAAAGTGTGCTCGGCAAAATCATATTTTTTTGTTCCATTTTTTTTCGAGGAAATTAATTAATTTCAGAATTGCTAATATATTCTATGACTCTCCCCCCTCCCGAAACATTCTCAGCTCTTTTCAATTCACCCTTTCATTTGGTTCCACGCCATTTCCCAATGCATTTTCAATATCGCCCCGCTTATTGTTTGAGCAACGCCAGCAAAATCGTCCCGTCAACATCGAGTCGTTTGTCGGACAAACAACGAAGCAAAGTATTTCCGGTCGTTAATCGATTGGGAGCTCGCTTGCGTATTCTGCCTTGCTAGCTCTCAGATGGTCGCGAGCGAATCATCATTGGGATAAGGTGACATGCATCTCTTCGAAGTCATCACGCCCGAGTCCCGAGGTGGGATGCAATCCCAAGAATGTGCCATTTCGTCAAAATCAAACGGTTCCACTGGTGCAGGGCAGGGCAGGGCAGGGCGGGGCAGGGCGAGCGAGAAACGGAAAAATCGTAATGTGAAAATGGAAATGCATTCGTCATATTTTGATAAATATATAAATGCAGTGCCACACCAAAGCACAATTTCATTGAAAGCGGTGTGTATTATCACGAAATTGATATGCGTCGACGTTGACATAGAAAAATTGCATATTGCACAATGAGCAGTTTCCATAAAATGGAATTTATTTCAACGCTATGTCAAGTGAAAATATTGAATTACGTGTTTATAAATCCAGTCGCATTCATCCTTCTCATCGCACTGTGCGCTCCGGAAGAGTGGCATCGTCGTCGTCGTCGTCGTCCTCGTCACAAAGGGAAAACACATCACATACATTATCTTCAATTTCGAATAAGATTTCGCAAAAGATAAAAACATTATCTATGATTTGATATTTATAATATTTATTGAATAATAAATTGTGTGGCATTCCATTTATTCGATTCTGATTAGGTGCGAGCGCAGCGGAGAGGGGCGGGACCTGCCGGGAAGGTGACAGTCTCACAACCACAACCAATCGATGCCAGCTCGTTCACTTCGGATATCATTTTGCGATGTGATTTCGAATGAACGATTCTGCGGAAGAGAATCTGTGCAGCGTTTTGATAAATTATTCGAGCTTTCGTTGTGGCATTGATATGCAGAAATGTGTGCTTATCCACCAATATAATTTGACAAAATATCACGAATTTGTTATTTGATTCGAGCTCGAGAAAAAAAATGGCAATCAATATGTTTGGATTGGGAACTGTCGATGCTTGTTTCACGCTCCCGCAGCTGCTCCCCGGCACATTACAACACTCACAGCGAATCACAGCGAATCACAGCCAAGTGCTTGCTCCTCTGGCTAGGCATTTCGTGTGTATTTATTTTCACTGAATTAGCCTGATTTGGCTCCGTTCCACGTCTTTGAATGCAGCAGAAACGATCTCCGACGATATAATGTCGCCACTTTGCCACGTTTGCCGTGAGTCGGCCTCCGCCGCATCGAATCCAAACAACGAAAAATGAGAATGTTCACAAGATTAAGCAATCAAATCAGAACCGCAAAGAGAATATTTGTCATGATTTCATTCGAATCGAAATGGAACAACAATCAAATTTCAATTTGACATCGTCATAACGCGAACAACCGCAACGCATTTATAACGCAGCACGCTCGAGTTCATCGCTGCGAGTGAGACAAATGGAGGTGTACGACGCACGATGAACGACCCGTGTGGATCCGCTGCAAACAAGAAGTGCACGGAAACGAAGCGAATGAAAAAAATATAAATAAATTGAATGAAAATCAAACGAATCAAATGAGTCGAATGATTCAAAACCAAAGTGAAAGCTTGCTGGGCAAAGCTCCATTCGACTGTGAATGAAAATGAAAATGAAAAACAGATAATTTTCATTTCAGTCAAGCGAGAATAACTAATTACGGTGTCATTTTAGATTTCGAGCGATTAATGCAGATAATTTAGTGGATTGAATGGCACCGAATGGCAATGAAAGGGACCGAAACAGCGGCAAACGGCTACCAATCGAATCGATAGGGTGGCATTATGGACGACACTTGCAGCGACCGACACCATTTTGTTAACTAATAATTTAAATTGCGCATTTACGTGCCCGTCCAATTATCGAATGAGAAAAACCAAACACAGCAATAAAACAAAGCGACGGAAAAAAAAACAGAGGAAAAACAAGAAAACGAGCGAGAAAACGAACAAACAACAAAAATTCAACTGAAGCAGCGCATCACAACCGAGAATTGAAAACAATGAATAAAATTGTGGTGCGAGGATAAAAAGCAGACAGCACAAAGCGGAAGAGCACAAGCGAACCGAATTTCGTTCGTTCAGGAAACTGGAAACAGTAAAACGACAAACGAGAGAGGAAAAAACAACGGCACCGACCAACGGCACATGACGAAGACAATGACGACGACGACGACGATGACGACGACGACGACGCCGAGCGGCAAAAGCACCGAAAGAAAGTCACCGAATAAAAAAGCAACTTTGAACATTGTAAATGGAGAAAGACAAGTCAATTTATGTCGAGGATTTGTTTTAAAAGTTTTAAATTCATAGGATTAGTGGAATTTAATATGAAATTATTGAACCGTGCAGGAAATCTCGATTCTAATGCAGAAATATACATGCGGTTTAGTTACATTTGAAATTTCCTCCTCGACCGCCAGTTTCGCCTCTCTCGCCACCCGCCTTTCGCCACTCGCCACCGCCAACTGTGCAATGCGTGTGTGTGTGCATCGTCGCGCTATGTTTGATGCTCAAATAATGTGCATTCCATTAAAACGCGATAGCATTTAATTTTGGATCAAAAATTTTTTTTTTCGGAGAATCATTGTTGTCAAGCGATTTTTGGCCAGGCCGAAGGAAACGCTCCTGATTGGAATCCTTCCACAACACGAAATTTCAGCAAGAAGTTTCAAATCATTTCGAACGAACTTTGGAATCCATTTCGCAGATGAAATGCTCAAATGATTGGCCAAATTACAGACCGCGTTGTGTCATCGCTGTGGCGCTCAATGCTCATCACTCAAGCTGCCTTCGCGGAAGAGCCCAAGTCAAAACGGACGAGTCTTGGCGAAATGTGTGATGAAATCAAAGCCATGCAGCGTTTCGGCAATTATGAATTGTGCGCTCTTGATTGACGCTCTTAACTAATATTGATGCCTTTCGCGAGATCTTCGACGACGACGACAAAAAAAACGTGTGGTTTTGGTGAATGATGAGATTTTAATATGTTTTCCGCTCTTTGTCGCCCGCTTCATCTCCACAGATCCGCGATTACTGCTTGCTGCTTTTGTTGTTGCCGTTACCCGAGGCCAAAACCGAACTGGCATTTTGTAATATCTGAGCGAGAATTTAGCTGAAAAACGCGGAAAACTTTGCGACATTCCATAAACGAAACTCCGAAAAAGTCAAATGTCACTGAATATTCAATGCTTAATTATCGTAATTAAAATTTGCATTTGTGATAATTGAATTGCAAAACAGAACGAAAATATCCTCAAACGAATTATTTTTAATTTTTGCCGAAGTCATTTCGAAAATTGGAATAAATTAACTACTATGCATTTCGATGAGGGGGCGGAGGGACGAAGGGAGATTTCGGGACGGAACTCGAGAGAATTTTTCATAATTCAACTGAGTTGAAATAATATTGTTATCAATTCAATTAAAATTAACGCATCCGAACGACAATTCGTCGCTTTGCGTGTGCTCGATCTGTGTCATTCATGTTGGCAATCACTCTTTCACTTCACCCATCCATCCGACGTTGCTCTTCCCGGCGCGCGATCTTGTCTTGCCGCGCGCGCGTGTGTGTGTGTATGTGTGCGTCTGCCGTTATTCGCAATGAAAATTTCGTAATGATTTTATCACACAAAATGATGATGGAACGATGGAAAACTGTTGCATGTCGTCGACATTAAATATTTACAAAATTTAATTTTACTCAAAAATCCCAAGAGCACAAAGCAAAGACACGATAATCGTTCATAAAATAACACACTGAGATGCAAAGCGAATGGGGAAAATGAGCGCAAACAGCAACAACAAAAGAATGAAGGGAAAAGAGAGCGATAGAACGACGGAGAGAGAGAGAGAGAGAGAAAGAGTGAGCGACAGAGTCAAGAATGTAAAAATGGCTAGAAAATTCATCATATTTGCAAGAATGTGTTCATTTTGTAATGTGCCCGACATAATTTATGACGGCGGAATACTCAAAGGAGACATGTTATCATTCAATTTATGTTTCCGCAAAATAAACGGTTTTCGACATTGCCGTAGGTGGCGGCTCATTCGAAACGATGTGTATGATTTGATGCACATTGGAAAACGCTGGGCTTGGATTTTTCCCCGCAAATAATCCATATGGGAAACACACCTCGATGGCAAAGTCAGCCAACCACGGGCTAGACCACATCTGTGTGTCGGGACCGGATCGCTCAACACAAAGAGCGAGCACCACCGACAACAGCTCAACGAAAAAAAGAAAAAAATCCGTTAGAGTAATGAAAATTACGAATCATGCAGCCGGATTCACCTCCCAAAGTTCCTATCGTCTATTTCACACATTTCGCTTCACTTAAAAATGTTCCATCATCATCGTGAGCAATCGAAAAAGCATTCTTTTCGAGAATGGCACCGTTCGAGCCCGGCTCTCTCTCGCGCCGGAGAAAAAGAGTGGAAAACATGCAGAACAAACAAATATCGGTCCTCTAACTCCTCGCTGGAAGATTTCCATTTTAGAAGTCCGTTTGAATGGCGCGGCCAGGGTCTGTGTGTGCCTTGGCGTGGCGTTCCCTTTTTGCCGGGCAAAATAAATTAATGAGCGAACACAAACTAATTTTCTCTTCGTTTCTCGTTGGTCCGTCCGTGTTTCGACGGGAAAAACAACAGAAAAAAGGTACGAATTTTTAATGCTCAAAGTGTTTTCCGTATTTTTTGGCTTGCGATCAGTTTCGTTTATGCGCGCTCAAAGGGTATGCCGGAGGGCGTCGATGGCAGGTTAAATGTTGATATTTTGTTCCAGTTTTGTGATTTAGTCGCAAACAAAAGAGAGCGAATCGGCGTTTTTCGTGTGTTACGGAAAGATGTTTGCCTTTTTTGTACGGTGCCCTTTGTCGTTGGCGACGGCGACTGCGACGGCGACGGCGGTGGCGGCGTACAGACGACGGTCGACTGCAAATGATCCGACCAGAAGCGAACCAAACCACGCTGCGTGAACCTTTTTTCGGTAACGGCGCTCCGCACCGCTGAGAAATGTAGTCGAAATACCAGCCGGACCACCGAATGCGAGACTATCAATGCAGGCCCTGGCCAGACTGAATAGTCCTTCGGAATAAATTACCACTCGAATATCCGTTATTCCGGTGATTTGGCTGTCGATTTTCCCCGCTTTTTCCTCTCTCATTTTTTTCCACTCACACTTTGATGGGCATCGGGGATCGGCGATCGGCCGGTGTCAATGCCTTGTGTACTTCGACAAAGCATAAAAACCATGTAATAATAATGTTTGATTAATTTGAAATAGTAATTGAAATGTTGCATGAAATTTAACCGATTGGTTTGTCCATTCATCCAACTCGGTGGGCTGTATCGTAATGTAATTATTTATCATAGTCGCGCAGTGTTTTTAGTCAAGTGGTAATGATGATCAATAATAGGTGATTAAAGTACAATGCTGTCAATTCGAGTCCGCTTCCCCCGCCAGTGCCTAATGTGCAACGAGTCCCGGCCCATCCCATGCCGCGGTCAGTCTTCATCGCCCACCCGACCTCTCCTCCAGCCCTCGCTTGTGGAAGCCATTCGAAATGGGATACGAGCGTTTCCCAGTGCACCCCTCTTGCCGCATCGAACGCACGCATCCCGTCCGAATGGCAAAAAATCCACATTAAAATCACACGCGTGCGGACAAATTTTATAAAATGCATGTGAATGGAAACGTGTTTAGTGATTTTGTTTTATTTATCACAATCAAACATATTCGACATTAAAAACATGCGATCGAATTAAATTCGCCTGCTGAACACTCTAACCCTTGAGCGACTATGGCTCCGCAACTGACCGATGTTTGTGCGTTCGTACGTGAGACACGTGAACGGTTTGCTCGAGTTAATTTTTTGGCTTTTTTTCGGTTTTTTTCGCTTTTCCGTCCGGTCCGGTTTTTTTTCCACTGCGTTCGTGTGTGTCGAGGATTTTGCAGTGGATTTGCGTTCAGGTTATTGATGAATCAACACGAGCCAATTGGATTGGATGAATGAACAAGTGAAATGTGAAAGCGAGATACCCAAAGACCAAGGCCACCGCACTCGATCCGCTGTGGCGACGGGGATGGATTCGAAAAAGAGAGACAAATTTCAGAGCAAACGATCTCACGAGCGATTAGAATACATTCCAGCAAAACGAAACGAGAACAAAGAAAAAATCATTGGAAAACTTTCGCCAGGCAAATGAGTTTCGTGGGACGGAGTTGTCAGACGATACGATCATCAATGGTTGCCCAAGCCGAGAAACTGCACGAAGCAGCTGAATAAAGCGGAGCAGCGAAGAAAAACTAATGAAAATTGGTGGATGATATGGCTTTATTGTTTCAACAATTAGAGATCTGTTCTTGGCTTGGCTTGGCTCGACATAATGCAAATTAGCGAACACAAATACGGAGAGAGATCGCATCGTAGCCGCAGTCAATGGGAAAGTTTTCTCTGTTTTCCCGAAAGTTTGGCTGTGTGTTGCGTTGCGTTGCTGTGTTGCTCTGGCGCAAATATCAACCACAATGCACAATGAAACTGTGCTTAGTCATTAAATCGAGGTCATTCAAGAAAGTCGTATTATTTGGTCTGCAGACAAAAGCGATAATCCAAACGAATCGCTGCAGAGCGACAGAAACATTATTGCTGGGCCACAAAAAGAATGTCATTGTCATTCGGCGATGATTGTCATGCTGAAAATGAACGGGGGAACAATGCACTAATCAGCACAGTCAACGATGCAGCTCGCTTCTATGTAGGACTTGGAATCGCCGACGCCGACGCCGACGCCGAGGCCGGTGTCGACACTCTGACTGCGACTCCGACTGCTGCGGATATGAAATCAAAATCGTAAATGGAACTCTGAAATGAGAATAATGTTTTCATTGAATCGACAAATTCGTCGTTCGTCGTCATCGAACATGGGGCATCTATGACAATTTATCAAATCATGATCGATTGATTCAATTATGATGGATCGAGAATGCATCGACAGCTCCAATGCATCTCTCAATGCGAATTATTTGTTTTCGAGTGGAATCGTATGAATTCCAATGAATATTTAAATATTTAAAATAAACAAAAGCCAGGGCGAAATATCATTTGAAAAACATTTGGCAAACAATTCGGGGTGAACGCGGTGGCTTCGAATGTCGAAGCGAATCAGGTCGAATGGAGCTGCTACGAATGACAGTGTGCCGTTTGAATTGAGTTTCACTGCACCAATTATCGGAACACACGTAGAAATGTTGCGTTCCACAAACAAAGCGCATATTCCTGGTTTCATATGTTAATTTCACCAAATTTCCGGTTGCAATGTGTCGTGGCGATTTTGTTGTTGCCCGTTTGCTGCTGCATGGATGCTGCTGCGACACGCATTACACAACTGTGGCCTTTCGAATTTATTTCGTCAATTGCCGAGAATAAATTTGCAGAGTAATTCCGTTATGACCGATGTTAATTCACATGGGCGATTCAATGGAAAACGTCCATGCCAACTGGATAATCCAGTTGGTGTTGATGAAGCGAACGCCTTTGCCGCTTTCGAATTGTTCGAATGCCCGAGTGATCTCTTCGATGAGTGCCAGCGAGATACGAGCTCAGATGGGTATATCCGTATCCGTATGGATTCACCAAGTTCCCATGGGAATCAAAGTGAATATTTTCGATTATCTCTTCATCCTTTTAATTATCAAAAATGTTCAAAAATAAACGCGCCACATCACGCGCTCGGAATGCTGACGAAGCAAGAGGTATGTTCTTCAATTAGGTGAAGACAACACTTGGATTCCCAATGCTGTTGGTGCCCCGTTCAGCTGATGGCAATGCCAGAAGCCATTACCCAAATTGACTTGCCCGATTGAAGACGATACTTTCGATGCGAGAATGCGGTTTGCGTGCCGACCTCACCTTTGAAGGATTCATCAATCGGTTGGTTCTTTTGAGCGCTCGGCAAACACACACACAAGCTCAGACACAACGAGCCAAGCCATTGATTGTGCGGTTCTCGTTTCGATTCATTTTCGTCTTTCTGATTATTCAGCGTTAATACTTCAAAAATGGAGACGATCAACTGGAAAATAATAATAATTAAAAACGAACATATTTTCGAGCATTTGCGGCAAGCGATTGCTATTCTTTTTAATTAAAAACTTAAATTGGTTTTTCAACTCGCTTTCGTTCCAAAAACAGCGAAACGAAGGAGAAAAGTGTGTGTGTGGCTGGAATGCAGACAACCAACAAATATTAAAGACGTCTGACAATCCCTCATTCATCCATTCGTTTCACTTTACATGAATTTCGCGAACACGACCGAGCCGATGAAATCAAAGTGGAAAAGCCTTCATCGAAGTTGAAGACTTTATCGTGAAAACTGAACGAGGAGGGCAAGAAAACAATTGGAAAATTGTCGGGGGGAAAATCGGTGCATTTGTATGCATGTGACAGCACGCAAAGCTCGCACAGCCTGCCCAGAATCATGGACTGAGGACAAGGGACTTGCGAAATCAAACTATTTTCATTTGAAAAGTTTTCGCATTCATGCTCGTTGCGCTGGCCATCGTTTTTTTTCCCGAAAATTTTCTCGAGAAATTATTAAAATAATATCAATTTTCCCGAACGTTGTGGGTGATATTGTTGTCACTGCCCGATCCGAGCTGTGGTCGGAGCGTAGTGGCCACTGACTGCAGTGGGTGCGGTTGGATGGTTTCCCGTTCTTCTTGCTGTTTTTCTGGCGTTCCACTCCAAAATTGAATAAGTTTTCTCAGTTCCACAATGGATGTCTCATTGTCGGTTAGTTACAGCAAACTAGTCGTTCAGCGCAAATTACCAGCATCCAATCAGCCACCAATCAATTATTGGCCAACCAGTGTGGCGATGATGTCTGCCAT
>JANSTV010049827.1:0-14344 GCA_027564135.1 Lestremia cinerea
GAACCGCTCTGGAATTATTTGATTTTGTCCGTCAGAGCGGTTCAACCGCAACGGAACTTTGACAGCTCAATATGTCTACTACATCAACGTTGAGCGGTCACAACATTTGATTTTTGTTTATATTTTTGAAATTAAATTCAACCACAACCAATCAATCCTGTCAAAGTATCAAAATCGGATTTGTTTGCCAAGAAAAATAAAAAATCCTCGAAAATGTCCAAGCGCCAATTTGAACATTGCGATGGTGAGTTATTATTATTCAAAAGTTTCGTGTAGTTTTTGTGGAAATTCTCGGACATGTATATGTCGCACACATTCCCACAATATTGAAGAACAACCGATCGTGTTTGGAGGTTATCGTTTGTTCTTTCTAATCGAATGAATCGAGAAACATTGAAATAAATGCATTTTGCTCGAAATGACGTTTAGACGGATTCTTCTTGCGAGAATAACGGCCAAGCAACAAGAACCATGGTCCTTGGGGATTCCATTAAATAGAATTTTGATTCAGCTTTGAAAATGTCATGCAAAATGCCTCAAAGTCAAGTGACCCGACCGCGTGCCACTGTGGCCGATCCAAATGCATAATATGGACAATTTGAACGAAAGGATTTCGTGGATGCTTAAAACTCGTCACGATCGTCGAACGGGTTTCGTAAGCTCTTTCACTTTCGGCGAAACTTGTTCGTCACTCCCAGCATCACTAGTTTTGAGGTGTTTGGGTGATTGTTTCGACAAAGAACTCTCCTTGAGAAGCCTCTCAATGTCGCTCTATTTTTCAATTTTGACTTGCACCTTAGTTGAGGTCGTTGACCGAGTGCCACTGTGGCCGAGCCGAAAACATCCAAAAATTAATACGACGGACATTTTGGTCACTTAAAGTTTTTGACATTTTTCTTCGAATTGGATCTATTTAAAGCCGAAAAGGAAATAGAGAATGACGAACCGGCGTCGAAGACGTCGAAGATGGGGGAGCCGTTGGCAAGCGCGGCAGCAGAGGTGGGAGAAGCGGTGGCGTTAGCGGTAGGCCAGGCTCGGGTTGAGGCTGCTGACGAACTTGCAGCAGTTCGGATCGAAGCGGCACAAGCAGTTGAAGCAGTTAGAGCAGAGGCAGCTGCCGAACTTGCACAAGCAGTTGATGCAGTTCGAGCAGAGGCAGCTGCCGAACTTGCACAAGCAGTTGATGCAGTTCGAGCAGAGGCAGCTGCCGAACTTGCAGCAGTTCGGGTCCAGGCGGCTGCGGATAGAGCAGCAGCGCTGGCCCAAGCAGCGATCGATATCCGGGCCGAGGAAAACGCCCGATTCATGGCGGTGGGTATTTCCCCTCCCAACTTCTTAATGATAGAACAATGGGCAGGTGACTGCTCGCGCCACTGGGAACTCCGGTGTCATAAATGCGTCAGTTCGAAACGAAAATTTTCAAATAAAGTTTCATGAGGCGCGAGGTACTTATCTGCCCATGGTGCTATCGTGTAATTAGGATCTGCAATTGTAATCCGTCCCCCCCCCCTCCCCTCTCTCCCCTTTGATTTCTGGCTCATTTCATTTCTCATTTTCATCTTCTTAGTATATTTCCCTCCTCTTTGCTTGCTGGGGTGGTGGCTGGGTTGTTTTGTTCTTGTCGTCCCTTTTATGTTTTCCATAGTTTCAGTTCATCAGATTAATACTAAATAATTTGTCTTTCTGCAGATGCGTCGAGTACGACGGAAGACTCCGGCTTCGACGCGTAAAATTGTGTGAAAGTGTGTGAAAGTGTGTGAAAGTGTGTGAAAGTGTGTGAAAGTGTGTGTTTTGAGTTGAGAGTGTTCTCTTATTGCGATTGAATGGGCATCGAAAATGAAGTCTGTTTGCAATTACCTTCTAGCTGGCACTTCACCAAGTCCGAACTCTGAGAAGAAGAAGAAGAAAAATCCACCTACCACATCGATGGCTCGTACACTCTGAAGAACATCAAAGCGGACAACTACAACATTCAAGCGCACGCTTGAAATGTGAAATTCACTGATCGCGTGGTGGAGATTTCCTTGGCAAATTCTTCTATTCCGGACTTCGTGGCGTCCGCCTTCGAGATTTGCGGCCAAGTGCTGTCCAATGAATCGTACACGGTGGCCATTCAAAAGCGCTTCCACATTCTATACACAAGCTACCTGCCGAAAGGACACTGGCGAATGGTGCACGTATCTGCCATCCGGACGATTCACTTTGAAAATTTTATCAAGCGCTGGAATAAAGCTTCGGGCATTCAATTCTTCCCATTACAACAAAACATCGAGGTCACGACAGTGCCACTATCCGGCATCACTTTTTCCCAGCTCCGAGCCACTGTTTCGGGCGATGTCAATTGCTTGCCGGATACTCCTGCGGCCAGTCATTGCCAGGACATTACCATCACGCTGAGCTCGCTGGATGCAAATGGTGTATCGAACGGTCAAATCCTGACGTCAACATTAAAAGTGAGTTCGTTTTTGAGTTGGCTTCCGGATTGCATTTTAAACCCTCATTTTCTTCCCGTAGACGGCAAATACATCTTCTTCAACGTTCTGCCCGGTGCTTACACGGTGACAGTGCCCAAGAACCCCCTCTGCTGAGAAATCAACACGCCGACAATCTACGTCAAGACAGCCACCAGAACCATTCCGACATTCGTTCACACCAGCTACTTGGTGCCGGTGTCCAGTTCGCACAACACCCAAATGAACTATCGATTGCAACAAAAAGCCAGCCAATATCGCCAAAGACTGGTTCGAGCTCGTTTCGCGCTGAAGAATTCGGTCACTATGAAATGACCTTCTCCGGCTCTACATCGGTGACTCGCCATCCATTCAAGTGACCGCTGCAAACATCGCAATTGCTTCTCTCCGATGTGAGATCTACATTCGAAATCAACGTTGCACAAAATGGTCATGCTCAAGTGCTTCATCATTTCACCGTCGGGTGATTTGAAGTTCCGATTGATCGAGATTGAATAGTGTGCTGTTGGTTTCGGTTGAAATAAATGTTGGTTGTCGATTTTCTGTGGTGAAAATAACCGAAGCTTCATTTTCTGCTTAAAAACTAACATCATCATTTCGCCTAAAGTGAACGAATAGCGTTCATCCTATTGGAACTGCACCTGGGATTCGATCCATTTGGCAACCATCAGAAGTCGTTCTTCAGACAGTTTGGGCCCCATCAATTGTATGCTGAGAGGAAGCGCTCTGCCCGACAAACGGATCGGTATCGAAACTGCTGGAACTCCTGCGAATGGAAAGAGCTTAGAATCTTTCTTCAGACCTGTCACCACAGCAAACGTACCCGCCATATTCGCAGGTTGCGTACAGAAATCCTGAAGGGCACATTGATCACGATTCGTCTTCCCAGCAAAGTCCTTGTAAAGAGGAGCGTCTGACAAGGTGGTTGGTGTCAAAAGCAAATCCACATTCCCCTTTTCCTCCCGACTATGGAACACCCTCTCGAAATCATTGTTGATCAATCTTCGAACTCTCAGAGCCTTTTCGAAGTATTTCTCGTAGTTTCTCCGCAACAAAAAGTAATTCCCAGACAAAATGCGGTTTTTAACGACGTTGTTGAAGCCAACCTCACGATTCTTCGCGTACAACTGCTCGGTGCCATAATGCTCTTCGGCTCGATAGCCATACTCCACGCCATCATATCTCGACATATTGCTGGCCACCTCGCACTGATTCAGAATCGAATAGACGAATATCGATGAGGCGGTGTTCGGTAGAGAGACCTGTTTGACTTGCGCTCCGCCATCCTCGAGAATATCAGCGATTTTCCTCCAGGTTTCCAGCACTTCTTCTGTCAGACCATCGCAGTGATACTCCTTCGGGATTCCGATTCGGATGTTTTCCACAGAAAGCTCTTCAACTCCTGGCAATGCGATTGGCGTGAAGGGCTTTTGAATTGTTGTTGAGTCGAAAGGATCTGGACCAGCGATTGTATTGAGGATGGTCAAGCACTCGTCGACGGTTCGAGTTAAGATCCCGGGAACATCCATTGAATTCACCAAAGGAATCAAGCCGTGTCGCGAAACCAATCCATAGGTCGGCTTCAGTCCAATCACACCACAGTACGAGGCTGGGTTTCGGACGGATCCTCCAGTGTCGGAGCCGAGGGCTCTGTAATAGAAAACGTTCTGATGAAGGGAATTCCCCACAAAACTAGCTCAACTCACGCATAGCAAACACCTGACGCCACCGCCAAAGCTGCACCGCCTGAACTTCCGCCACATATGTGCCAATGTTCGTCATTTTTGAATCCCCAAATATTCTTCGATGGTCCGAATATCGAATCAACAGTACCCGAGCCCATGCCGAATTCGTCCAAATTGGTTTTTCCAACCAGAATCGCGCCGGCTTCCTTCAACCGAGCATACGGTGTCGCATCATAGGAAGGGGTGAAGTTCGCTAGCATTCTGGAAACTTTCTCATTCTCAGATATCCATCAATCACCCTCGTACCAATTCATCGAACTTACTTCGAGGCACACGTAGCCGGCAGTTGAGACACACAGAAATTGTCTTTGATTGCGATCGGAACGCCATCGAGAATCCCCAATGATTTGCCTGTTTGATGTCGTTGCGACGATAATTCCGACTGGCGCACAGACGCTTCCGAGTTCAGTGTGGTGAAGGCATTCAAATGTTTCTTCTTTTCCACTTCGCTGAACGTTCTTTGGATCACCTCAACCGGATCCAGAGTTTTCGTGCGGTACGCATTCGACAGCTGAAACGTCAATGAAAAGAATGTTGATTCCACCGTTGATTGAATCGAACTTAGACAATCTTCACCTGTCTTATGTGTTGTGGAAGGTATTTGGCAGCCATCATTCCTCAATCTCGTCCGATTCTGAATTCATCGAAAACAATTTCAAATTTGTTTTGCTTTTCGTTGCTTTCAGGTTAGTTTCGAGTGAAATGTCAAAAGTAGCCAGCGCCATCTAGTGGCCGAAAGTGATCGGCGCCAAATCGTTCTTGATTTGAATATCCGGTTATTTTTCAGTTACACTCGAACGAAAACAGAGTGAAACTCTTCGAAAAGAATTCGAAAATCATTCAATGCAACACTCGACGATTTTTGATTCGAAAACACTTTGACACGAAATCTCAGCTATTCTTCCGACATAATCACAGAACAGGAGCGAACGAGACGAAAACTCCATATCAGTTCGAAGCAACCGAAAGAAAGCAAAAAGAAACGCACCGGCTAATCTCGTCCCTCACATTCAATGCCAGACGAAGAAGCACAAAAATTACGAGTTTTTCCCCCATCTTCATGCCTTCCCATCTTCTTCGAGTCGATTTTTTTCTCTTTTTCTTCTCTTTTTTCCTGATTCCATCATCATTTTGTAAATGTCATCTCGCGAGGTCAAATTTTTATCAAAAACAATTTCTTGTAGATGCCCGTTGTGCATGCTGCAGCAAAGCAAAGCAATTGCGTTCTGACGAGAGAGAAAATCCACCAGCAGTCGAAACAAATCATTTGATTTGTCATTTCACGATTCTCGAAGAGTGCTGAAACGTTTTGAGTGAATTTCGTCGTTTTGTTTTAATCATCCGCCTCCGGCTCCCGTTAACCGTTTTCAATTCGATTCGTCCTGCTCGATTGCCACTGTGTCAACATCATCAAAGTCGAGAATATCTTCGACCTGTTGCGTTTTTTTTTTTTGTTGTTGTTGCTCGAAGCGGTGATTCTCAAGCGTTTGCTTGATTGTGTAAGTGTCCATTCGTACAGCGTCGCTTGGTGTGCGAGCAATTGGTGGGTGAATCGGCTTGGTCAAACAGTCTACATTCCGATTGTTTCCCTTTCGTTTCAACGAATATCGATTGCTGTTCGTTTTTCTCCAAGAGAACTCAATTCTAACCGTGAATTCACTGGCACTGGCAATTTGCGCGCCGCAATCCATTCGAGCTCGATCGCAGAGGGAATTGTCGTATTGATTGGCGGCATTGATTCCATTTCGGTGTGTGTTCACCATCAAATTGTGCTTTTTTAAAGTCAAGTGCTCGTCTCGACGTTCATCAATTCACGTCGATTCAAATATCAAACCAGCAATCACTGATCGCTTGCAATCAATTTGATTGTTTTGAAGGTATTTTTTTTCGTTATTTTTCATCTTTTTGCTTCATAGTTTTCGTATTCATTTCGAAATCCAACGTGGAATGCGTTGCGGTTATGCAACACGTGCAATGTCTAACATTCAAATTTGACACGAAATTCTCGTTGCGAAGAGTCACGATAGAAGCAGTGAGGGTGAGAAGAAGGAGAAGAAACGAATCAATTTGAGGAATTTTCAAAGCAAATCAGCTGCAATTGCATCCACATTGCACGATGCACCGCTATACAGTTGGATTTGTCGATTCGGACAAAGGTCAAACGGCAAGTGCAGACACGTTCGGTCATCAATTGGTGGATCTCTTTGGAGCGAAATCGCCTTTCGAATCGCCTTCGATTCGATTGAGTTGACGAACGATTCCCATCCGAAACGCACTTCACCACCCGCAACCAGGCAACGCATCGTTCCCCTTGACCTATTGCTGCTCTCGACGCGACCACTCGTGGTTGCCATTGTCATTGTCGTATTCGATTCCTTTCCGTCCAATTTTGTTGATGCACAAAAACAAAAATGCCATTATCTGCTATCAGCCAGGCGACGAATTCACGAAACAACCGAAAAAACAGACGCATCGACATAAATAACAGTGAATAATAATGAAAATATTTCAACTGAACCAAAATAAAGCGAGAAATCATCATATTCATTCGAATGGGAAGCAAGCGCAGCGCAGCACAGCACAGCACCACAGTCGTTGATCGATCGCCGTGTGTTTCGAAAAGTTCCAAAAGCCAGCGATACCCTTTGACCTCTCTTTGGGAGGAGCTCTGTGTGCTCGTTCGTTTCTTCATCCGTTTCGTTTCTTTCTCTTGAGTTTCTTCAAACGAATTCGGTGGACATTCGGCCGAAACGTCGACCAAATTGGCAATGTGCGTGAATCGGCACCCGAAACGACACCCAAATCGAAACTCAGCACCAAAAAAACAAAACATCAAACACCCGTTTCGATTGTGTCGTCTATGTCTGCGACGACCAGCGAATCGTGTTTTTGCGCTCACGAGCACGATATTGAATTCATCATCGCATATTATTATTTATTATTATTTGTTATCAATAAACAAACATTTCTTCTTCGGAGCTAGCCGCTCGCGACGCAATCGACAAAGACAAGTCTGCCGGAACGCACAACAACAACAACAATGCCAGCTCACATTTGAAAATGTGGAAGCGAAACGCTTGTTTATTGCGCTGATCCGTCTTGGGCCGGGTCATTTTGGTCGGGAAGGAAACACGATCGAATCGATGCGCAATGTATGCATTGCGATGAGACCTTGGCGGCTGACGGTGCTTTCGGAATGCGAAATGCGTGACAAAAAAAAGGAGAGAAAAAAAATCGTCAAACTGATTGCTGTGGTTGTTGTTGTTGTTGTTGTGGTGCGTTCCAATCGAACTGGCATTGCCGTTAATCACTTGGTCGAGAATACCCTTTGATCAAACGGTCGACCAGTCAGTCGGCCACAGAATGAGATCAGACATTTTGCATTTTACTGTTAATCACAGACTTTGTTGGTTGTTGTTGTTTTTTTCGTCGCTCAATTTCTTCTTCTTTTTCTCTCTGCTTTTTTCGCTTTTGCTTTATTTTCATTATTTTTATTATTTTTTCCTTCGTTTTTGCACGTCGCTCGTTGTTTTGCAATTATGATTAGTGTTTGATCGGCATTCAGACATTTAGTATGTTTTTTTC
Source organism: Lestremia cinerea (assembly GCA_027564135.1). NCBI lineage: Eukaryota > Metazoa > Arthropoda > Insecta > Diptera > Cecidomyiidae > Lestremia > Lestremia cinerea. The sequence goes on from JANSTV010049827.1 coordinate 7,802, forward strand.
CGTTGAGAGTTACTATTCCGACATGATGAGATAATCGAAATATGAATTGTCATTAATCTATCCGGTGGGGACTTATAAACGATTGCACATCACGAATATCGGCCACTTTGGTTTGAATTGCTTTGAATTTTTCGAAAAAAAAAAAAAATTTTAAAATTTTTTTGTAATTTTTCTCGACGAGAATTTTGTGGGTGTCGTTCGGTGCAATCGAGCAAGTGTGTGTGATATTTCGATCGTTTCCTTCCAGTTTGGACTATTTTGCTTGTGATACATTGAAATTCGAGTGCTGGTCATTCAATTTGAATCACAATGGCGGATTCCAGTAAACCGGTGACGAAACAAGATACCATTGATGAGGTGGATGAACAGCAAGAGGAGACACCGCGAGCTCCATGGAAAGTGCAGTTGGAGAAAACTGTTTCGGCGTTTGCCTCAACTGCTGTTGGTCAATTTGCCATTCGACAAGCAGACAACTTGCTGTGGACCGTTGAGAAGACGGCCAAGTGGAGTTGCGCTGATGGAAGTATGTCTTTGAACTCAATCAAACTGCGATGCATTTTCCTCAACTTTGCGACCTTTCTTTCTCTCTCACCCAAAAAAAAACTAGAGTCGGAAAAGGATGACGAGAAATCAACGGCTCTGATTCGACCATTGCCCTGGTTGGTGTTCCTGCCGGTGTTGGCGATGTTGCGTGTGGTTCGAGTGTCCGTCTCAATGGCCCTCTCAACAATTGGCTATCAATGGATCGACCCATCCGATTTGGTGTCATTCATTCAGAAACAGAGACGAACGGTTCGCAAAGTGAAAATCGAAGGTTTACGAAACATTCGACAGAAGCAAGAGGATGATGCAAACGGTGATGCTGGTCAACCGAGTGAAGTGACGCTCGTTCAAAACCTTTTGAATTCGCTACTTCGAGGACTTTGCATGCAACGTCCGGAAATTATCGATGCTGTTCAAATGGTTGTCACGAAAAAGGGCAATAAGCTGTCGGTATGTTTGGCTGATGAGTGTGTGTTGAACAGCTCGATTTGAGTGGTTGTTTTATTTCAGTTGAACAAGACGTCAACGAAGTCAAAATCAACGCCCAAAGACGATAGTGACGACACCGATACTGCCGACAGTGATGATGACAGCGAGTTGAAGGCGCTCATGGAAAACTCCCTCATGGACACCGACAGCGAAGATGAAAGTTTCGAACTGGATTTCGATGAGGCCAAATCTCATATGGATGTCCATGAGGAATTCTCCAGTGGCTCATCGTTGTCGGGTAGTGAAGACGAAGCATCAAGAAAACAGAAGAATGGTAAGGATATTTCGATCAAACTTTTACACCCATTCGAATTGTTTGTTCAATTTACTTTTTTTTTTAAAGAAAAATCCACTTTTGAGAAACCAACGGAACAGCAAAAACCGGACACGACCCAATCAAATGTTCATTCAAATTCAGCGAAAGAGAAGAAATCAACAAAAAGCAATCACAATTCACCGAACAAGAATGATGCCGATGAAAAACGTGAGTGAAAATTGCTCATCAAATGTGGCTTGATTTGATAACGAACTGAGAAGCTCGAAAAGAGATGAGCAAAAAGCGGCGAATATGCAAGTGAAAAAAATCAATGAATTTTCAATTAATTTCTCAGTTCAAAATGGCTCAGTATCAGACGATGGCAAATCAACGAAATCATCGACAAACAATCACCATGCCGATCATTCGGAAGCGGCTAACAATCAAGGTAAATGATGCGTCAAAACGCTAACAGCTGCCAATATCGCATGAATGTTTCATCCACTTTGCCGTTATTGTTGTTGTTGTTGTTTTTATTGGAATCGATCAATTTAACGTGTAATTGGTATGCATTGCATGAATGTCGGTGTGTAGATGTTATCCTTCCCCGCCCGCCCTTTCATTAGAGTCACATCCTCGCACACAATTTCATTTCGACACCCTCTCTAATTTTCGTCAAACACCATTTTCATGCGTTCCGTTCTCTTTCCTTCAGAATACAAACGCACTGATAGTCTTCCTCTGTTAAAGCTTAATTGTGGTAACGGTGGTGGTGGTGGTGGTGGTGACTGTAGTAGTAGTGGCGGTGCTAACGATGCTAGTCATGATGAAAAATATTATAGCCCAATCGGTAAGACGGATCATTTCCATTTTCAGAAATTTTCGTCAAATTTTGACATTCATAGGAAATCGAAATAAAATGGAATTGATTAAAATTAATTAGAATGAAATTGAATTGAAATTGTTTTAAATTAATTAAAATTAATTTAGATTAATTAAAATTAATCAAAATTAATCAAAATTAATTAAAATTAAAATTAAAAAAAACGAAAATTAACCAAAAACAAAAAAAAATAGGGTCACCAACACCAGATAGCGAATTCGAAAAGCACTTGATCGAGTCGAACAATGGCACCGCTCAAGTGACTATTGGCACCGATTGTAGGTAGCATGAGCATTATATTTTCTCTGTTTTGTGATTGACCACTTGCATGCCGTCGAAATTGAGAGGCAAATTGACAATGGCCGTTCGTTTTCTACTTCAAACAGCTAAGAATGGCGTGAACACTGAAGATTCAGAGCATCCTCACCAGAAGGAGTCCAATCAGAAGCCAATGACGGCTGACAACAATCACAAATCGAATCAACAACAACAACCTCAACAACCGCAACAATCCAACCAACAACCACAGCAACAACAGCAGTCGTATCAACAAACAAACCGTCAGTCAAACAACAACTCGCAACGAAGAAATCGCGGTAATCAAAATCAAGGGAAAGCTTACGGATTGAATACAGTATCAGCCGGTCCAGGCGATGCTACAAAAACCAACGGCTCGAAATACCAGAAGAAACAATGAATCGATCGTGTGTCGCAGCGAGTTTCAAGAGCCAAAGTCCGATATGTGAAACGGGACCCATGAATTGCGCACACTTTTTTTTCTCAATTTTTTTTCTGGTTTTCTTTCTTTCTTCGTTTGTCTGTCGTTTGCCGTTCTTTGATGCTCTCCCAGCAGCCACAAAACGTTATCATCGAACTGCTTGGAGCATTCATTCAAATTCACTTTCAAAATAGAAGTTGCGTGGAATCCAACCAGAATCTATTCGTTTGCTGTTTGTTTTGTGTATATTTGTCGAGTCGCATTTCGCCGAATTGGAAATCAAAATATTCAAATCGAAGCGCATTATTTTCATCGCACACACTTCGTCATGACCGTCTGTGTGTAACGAAGCGGTTTTATTGACATTTCAAATGAATCGCTGGTTTTTTTTTCGTTTTTTTTTTGTTTAATTCAATTCTTTTCTCATTCTCTCTTCGCTGGTTTGTTTTCGTTTATTTTTCCGCATTTTTTGTGTATTTCAATTTTGCCTTCTTTCCAACAAATATGAAGCACGTGTGGAATAACGATTTATCGATTAAGAATTCCAAACAGCCGGCTGGCTTTGTGCGAAATTATTATTAAATTAGAGATTGTTTTTTTTTTTTTAAATATTATAATTGCATTGTTGTGTTTATTACGTAATTTAGAGAATAGAATAACGATTATCTAATTTTTGTAATTTAAATATTTAATCCAAGCAAATGGTGCTTCAAGCGTTTGGATTGAAAGCTTTGTTTTAATTTTGTTGATAATTACTTTCCTTTTCTCTTTTGTTGTTTCCGTCTTTGTTTTTCACTCTAATTTGATTGCATTTCGACACTTGGTGTCTTATTGAATTAGTTTTGGAAATAGATGTGTAGAAAAAAATGTAAAAAAATAAGCTTAAAAAATACCAAAAATCGAGTAAAATTTGATGGAAATATTTTGGATATTTTGGGAGATATTATAATTGCAAATAAAATCAAATAAAATAAAATAAAATCAAATAAAATAAATTAAATCAAATTAATGCAAATGAATTGTCCAAAAGAAACAAAAAAAAAAAAAACCAATAAAACTGAACTTGAGTCGATTCATCTCTTGAATCGAACCCGTCCACAACGAAAATGGTCAAACATTCAGCGAGCAAAGAACTGTAATTGGAGATTGATTGTTGTATTTGGTCTGATTGATTGTTTGTTCACTGAATGTTCTACGTTCTGGCGGTGAGGTGAGGTGAGTATGTCGCCAGAGGCCATTCAAATGCCACGTCGATAATTCCCGCATATTCAAATGCCGAGAGGGAATCATCACCACGGCAACACCGTTCCACCGTGAAAAGCCAAGTCTGCTCTTCATTTATCATTCCGCACAAATCGAATCACTGCTCATTTCACCATTATCACTCCATTTTAGAGTAGTAATTCAATGGACATCACGAACAATACGGTTTCCAATGCAATTGATTGAAATTAGTGAAGTCATGCCGTGATGATGATCAGGAAATTGTGGCGATAATTCAGCCTCGAATGTACGACCGAAAATTGAAATTAATTGCTATCCAGTCCACAATCAGCTTTTCAACGCTGATTATTTCATTTCACGATAAATCTGTGGAAAAAAAAACAACTTTCCAGTTTTGCATTGTTTGACGTTGATGGAGAAAAAAAAACGCCAACCGGATGTCAGTCTCTTCGACCGGGTCAGAAGTTTCAGCTAAACATCCTGTCCCCACTGCGTTCGTTCCCATCAAAACTGCTTAATCAAAATCTTGCCAGAAATGTTTTCACATCAGCAATGCATGGGACCAAGAGAAACGGTTCGAAGACTCTGCTTCACCTACATTGCCCGAACGCATGGCACAAACGGTGAATATTTTATGCATGCTGCTGCTGTTGGTGTTGCGATTGGTCCGTACATCCTTATCCATTCGCCTGTCGGTTAGTCGACTACGGGAAGCCCAGTGATCTAATATCATGATTATGCGAGCGAAAATATCGGTCGATGATGACGAACGCCTGCGCGCTCTCTCTCTCGCGACTCTCCCTCTCAACCAGACACAGTCATGCTCTTCTCATCCAACCATTTTTATATTCGCTGGAACGAGTTTTTTCCACCGAAAAACACCAAGAAACGAATGAATTCAAATGGCTTAGCGGAATTTTATTAAATGTTTTTTTTCGGAATTTTGAAAATATGGAACAATTCATCGCATTGATACGGGCGGCATTCATCGGTGAATGTGTTGGATTCAAGCTGAACACACAACCAGTTGTTTGACAACGACTCGCAAACACCATCACAACCGAGCCGATGATAATGATGCAAATATGAACTAAGCGGCATTCTCATGCACCACAATCAGAATACAAGCAAACACCAACAAGATAAAATACACACGTTCGACTGCTTCGAATCGAAATGACAATTAGATTGTCAAGCTTGGCTTCGTATCGATGACGTTTTTCGGTTGTTGTTTTTTTTTTTTGGCGAAAAGCGTCGAGCAAATTTCTCGTTGTCGCTTTTGTCATCACTTTGGATTTCCACACACTGTCAAACGGCAGCAAGCACATGAGCAAATCGAAGCAAAAGCGCGAGAAAAGAAGAAACGAAACAAAAGCGCAAAGAAAAACAACGAAAAATTTCTACCGACCGATATTCTTGTTGATGAAATTCATTCTGAAAGAAGAGTGAATGGTGGTGTCGTCGTGTACACGCCAATGCACGCAACGCACGGATACGCAAAACAACAACAAGAAAGCAAGGAATACGAAAAATGTGTGCACAACAAAGTAGAGCAACGACGATATAGAACATCGACGGTAAACCATTCATCAGTCGATGAGAACAACTTGAATGGTTAACATGTGCTGTGTGTGTGACGATTTCATTTCTTCGGGCTGTGCGAATTCACTGAACTGATTTGGTCGCTGTGTGTTTTCGGTGTCGACTGTGACTGTTTGTGAGTGTGTGTTTGGGTTTTCTGTTCTTTTTTTCGTCTTTTGAATGCAAAACAACAAATACCAGTTTCAAGAAGAGCATCCGATTATCGAAGCGAAATCATCGAACCAAAGAAAAAAACTGAAACGAAAAGAGAATCTTCAAGTCGAAGCGACAACACACGAAAAACCACCGAATTTTTACCCAAAACGCCGTTCATCCGTTGAACCAGTCGGTGGATTCTTCGGCACAAAATTCCGCACCGAATCGATTGTTGTGTAGTTTAGAGTCTGTTGTACTACCGAATTCACGCAAATCTCTTGAGTTTTTCGTCGGTTTTGGTTCCGTTTGGTTCGGTTCATTCTTCCACTGTAATCGTCTCTGTGTCATCCGTTTTTTTTTTATCGTGAATTCACTATTTTCTTTTCATTCGGCTTTCGGTGCGATTCTCCTGACGGCCCGTCATTTCTCTTGCGGATTCTTTCGATCGGCTTGGATGACTCAACGACTGTTTCGCTGGGTGCTGGGTGCAAATTGAATATCATCGAAGGAGGAAAAAACGCAACAAAACCAAAGAAAGAAAAAAAAACACCAGAAATTCTTTCAGCCGAACTATACGGTTTGGCCAAATGGCTGTGCCACGCTGAATGGTGACGAAAGAATGAGCAAATACAACAGATAAAAATGTGATTGATGACATATTGTGTAGTTGTAGTGTAGTGCGTGTAATGTGCT
>JANSTV010049838.1:0-27628 GCA_027564135.1 Lestremia cinerea
AGAGAGAGAGAGAGGAAGATGGTGGGACAGAGAAATCAGAGGAAGAATATTTTGAATATCGTTAGAATTTGAAATAAACGTAGCTACCAAAGTCAGTTGAATAATAATGATTATTAAGTCAACCATTTTTAATTAAGCATTAACTTTATACAATTTTTTTTGTTTCAAAAAAAAAAGAGAAAAAATGATGAAGGACAAAATGAAGAAAAAATTTGTTTGTTAAAAAAATGAATTTTATTTGCAATTGATTCATTGATTGTGCTAACTGGCCGAGCCGATCCGCCCAGGGTGAGAGGGTTCGCAACTGTTTGTTTAAATCTTCGTCAAATGTTTATTTTCCCAGTTGATTTTTGTTTAAATTTTTTTCTGTTTTTCTTTCAAATTGTTTCCCTTTTTTTTTGTCTTTTCCTGTTTGTTTCAACTCGGATTACATTATTGCAAATTGCAAATAACAATTCAAAGTCATTTTTAATGAAAACAAACTGTTGCCATTATTAATTTAGGAGTTTAATTATTAAATTGATGAAACATCGAGGCGAAAGTACAGAGAACAGGCCAGAGTTTTGAGAGTGAGACTCAGCGCGGAATATCTGAACACGAGAAATGTATTGGCGCATTATTCGAATATGTAGTAAGATGTAAGACGATGGGAAATTTGATGAGTATTCAAAATGAACATTGGAACCCCGGTTGGGGATTTCTTTCTTTCTTTATAATTATTTCCTACAAAATTTCATTCAAATCCAATTGAAAAACTCAACAGTAAAAATTATGGAGGGGAGAAGAATGACGTCAAATATTTTTACAAATTAAAAATATAAAATGAAAAACAAAAACTACACACAAAAAAAACACAGAAACTAAATTTATAATTTATATCAAAAGAAAGAAAACAATTTTTACAAAAAAACAATGAAAACAAAAAAAAATCTTTTTTAGAAAATGATGAGAAAAAAATCCGGTAGGAAAGAAGTTGAAATAAAACATCGATCATAAAAACAGTACAGGACAATTGTCTTTTATTTTTTATTTTCTTTTTCTGTTTGTTATTTTTGCGGGAGTAGCCCGCCTGCGTCCTGTTCTGTCGAGATTTTATTCAAATTGCACACTCACACAAACACACACCATCATCCATTTGGAATAGACTAAGTGCATCTGCCGAAGAAATGAAAAAAAAAAAAACAAATTTCGAAAAGAAATATAATGCAGATTTGTTCAATGAAATCGAACAGAAGATGAAATGAAGAAGAAGAAAAATAAAAAACGAAATGAATCGATTTCTTTGAACAAGATCGATCTATACTGAAGCAATGGGAGAAACTTGTGGTGAAAATTTGACGTGTTGTTGCGATGAAGTTGACTTATGTATTACAGCGGCAACATTCATCGGCACCAAACACAATCTGGCCAAATTCATATTTTCCGAAGCAAAGACCACAAGAAGCCCAAGAATGTATTTGGAAAACTTTTGGAGTAAGCTATCTTAACAATCGTTACAATTTGAAAGAGAGAAAAAGTGAGAGAGAATTTTGCGAGAGTAAACTTTTCGCGAACTAACCAATTCTATAACTAATCATACCTCATTGTAACCACTGTTCACTAATATTCGCGAGTGATCCACTCCGCGTACTCCCCTGTTGGTTCTGCATACACATCCTACTGGCGAATCCTCGTTGATATCTTCATGATTGAAAGTGAGAGAGTGAAAAAGAGTCAGAAGGAGATTGAGAATTATGGGAATTTCCTCTTGATACATATTTGTAATAGTGTTTGTCAATTAAAACAGTAATCGTAGCTTATTATTCGATTTCGATCCAGCATTTGTGTGCTTAATGCGTCCAGTCCCAATCACGGCCCATTCGAATCGAAGCTCCAATCGAATCGCAAAGTACCGAAAATCATGTAGTCGTTTCATTTTATTTTTTTGTGTAGTGAAATGTAGTTGGTGTGGACGATGAAAGGTCGTCTGATTGTGTGAATGAAACGAAGGACAGACGAATCCGAATGAAAAATTAAAGAAAAACGAGAACGACATGATATTTGATAACAAAATGATAATAAGCGCATTGCATTTTTTACAAAGCCATTACAGAGAACACATGAACATATGAAAGTGAAACATATTTTGATAATCAAGTAAATTGGCATAGCTGAAATAGTGTGAAGAAATTGCAGGCAAACCAATGAAAATTCTAGCAATTAAGGAGCTCTTATTCATCTCCATTTTCTTCATGAAAGAACCATTTCGAAATCAGTTTTGAGGTTTCCCTATCGACCATACGACCGAAATCCAAAGCGATCTTGCAATCCTTGGCCATTTGCGCGACATAAACGTTTTCCATTCTCCAGCGCTTTCTTTTGTTTTCCTTCAGTTTCTTAAATGTTTTTGTTGATTCAAGCTATTCTGCTCGATGCTTTGATTCCGGCAACGAAGATTTCCTGACCCCGTTAGCTTCCGTTATGTTTCACGTTTTTTCTTTAATGTATTTTTTAATTGTTGATAATATTCTTTCTCACATAATCACAAGTTGCGCATGAATTTCTGGAAAATGTGAAGCGAACACCTAACATATGACAATTTTGATAACCACAATCATAAAGTAGAACATTTAGAGAAAAAAAATTCGAAATTTGAAATCATTCATTTCGATAAAATTAACTCCGCAATTGAGAAACCCTTCCGCTTGAAACGCTCTTTTGCGTCCGCTCCAAAATGCAACCGGTGATTCAACCAACGATTCAATCATCTTCATTGCAATCACAGACGCTATCGTTTTCATGCCAATCGTCATCCAATTGAAAAGAAAATTGATAAAAAAAATTGCAATCGAATTAATAAACGAAATTATTGGGTTAATTTTCCGGCAATTGATGAGAAAAACTATCCCAAACTGAACAAAATAATAAATGTTTAACGAAATAATGAAGAAAATTGTAAATAATTATCCAAAAAAACCACAAAGAAAATTATGAATTACAAACTATGAAACTTCTGGACGTCCTGCACGACTCCAGATGACATAAAAAGACTGATTTCATCATCTTCTGTGAAAAGGCTGAGCGGATTAAAGAATTCTACGAGAATTTTTGAATAAAAATGTTTATGATTTTTTGTTTTATTTTATGTTTTTGCTTCTATATTTTTTTTAAATAAATCTTGTACTGTCTCAGAACGGATAAAAAAAAGCAGGCGATTTGAAAAAATATTGATGAAAGAAAACTAAAAAAAAAAATGAACGAGAATAATCGAGAAATGACTACGAACGAATTACTACACTGAAACGAAATGTATTCTTCTGCTTTATATTCTATACGAACACAACAAAACAAATCGAAGCGACGAAGACGAGTTTAACGAGAATCAAGCCAGAATCAAGGATTGGCCAAGTCAAATACTTAAGTCACACAATCACAAGACCGCGTCATCCTTGAGCTTCTCGCTTTGCGCGGCTGGGTCAAATGAGGATAAAAGTCCTACCGTAACGCCATCAGGATCCACATTCAGATCAGCGTTATCATCATTTATCATTTCAAAGGAGAAGAAGAAGAAGAAGAAAAAGAGAAATAATTTTGTTTTGTTTGCTCGTTCAAAATGAATCAACATGAATCATTTCAATCGGCCACAACGGTTATGTCTTAATCACACAATTTATTTCATAAAAAAAATATGTTCCGTTCGAACGTTAAGCACGTGATCGACGAACACGAATGGTATTGGCGTACCTGATCACTACGATATCTGATATTGAAATTGAATTTAATCCGATTCGAAAAGCGCAAACGATCGATTTCCATAATTCACCATTGAAATCGATCAAGAGGCGATAACCATTCGATCGATTCTGGCCACAAGGCTAAAGCTCCGTAACACTTTTAGAACGGTTTCGATTCACGATCACCATCACGAAAGCGACATCTCTCCAAAGTGGCTCGTGGATCCTCCAGCGATCGATCGCAAAAGTTGAAAAATGAATGCGCGTATTCCATGAAATGATTTATCCATTTAATTAACCCTATTTTTAATGTGAAAACAGCCAGAGCATCTAGACCCAAGTGAAAAACTCATGATGAATGACGTTTCGATGAAAGCGAAAAGTCTCATTTGATACTCGTGCAGTTGACGATCCTTGGGCAAAATACAAATTAGTGAAAAAACAACAACCAATTATATGTGAAAACGACTTTTTATTGCTTCTGTTCAAATTGGAACATTCGTGTGAAATTTTGGCATCGACAACCTGCGCGTTTGTCGAACGTAACGCGATCTTCGAGAGAAATTCTGTTTCAAATGAGAGCATTCTAATCGCATAATAAAATAATTTAAACAAACAAAACAACATGAATTATTCTAGTTCTAGTCATCACACTAAAAGTATATAATGAAATATATATTAATGAAGAACTATTATCAATTATGAAATAATAATGATTATATAAATTATGTTAAAAGAAACACAACTATGCATATGGAAATAAGTTATTGTTATGTGAGATATGAAACCATCAAAGAGATCTGACGAATCAGCACTAATAAATGACAAATATCGCCTCAGTCAAACGAACATAACAAACCAGAAGATGTATAACGATCAAATCAACAATCACAAAAGTACTAAAGTCCTAAACGGTAGCTTAACCACTGACGAACATACAATCCATCTTGCGCAAAATGAAGATAAAATAGCCAAAAGGAGAAACAAGTGAAACAAAGAAAACATTGTGATGAATTGCCCGAATGAGAGGAGAATGATTTATTTTCAAGCGATTTAATTTTCCCGGTGCCGGTTTTCCGACCGGTCCTGAAAGTTACTTTGTCCAACATTTCAGAGCATTTAGATGAGAAATCTATAAGTCGACTCAATCACTGAGTTGGACGCATTGAAAGTCTGTTTATATTAATTGTTGAAAAATTATTGGAATTTTATCGAAAAACCATTCAAGGATAAAAACGACGTGAAATTGACCGCAACACACAATGATTTATGAGATGAGATTTGAATGGGAAAAAATCAGAAAGGAAATTTCTTAATAAAATCGAAAATGCTTCCAAAAACGATTCACAATTGGAATCGGAGGCAAACGGCATGTCTGCATATCGATGATGAATTGGTTTCTGGCATCCGGCAGGTCTCCGCTCACTGAAATTGGAATTTTTCATTTGACTTAACGCGGCGGCCGAAGACGAGGTGAGGCGGGAAAGCAGAATGAAAATTGGTTACGGGTTGTGATAGAACATCGCCTCAGATGTACACAGTGATATTTCACTCACAAGCAATCGAACGGAATGTTGGCAATTCGGATGAGACAAAGTCAAATTGATTGAAGCGAAATTCAAAATTTTATCGAAAATGTTCAAATTATTTTGTTTCATAGCCGTGTCAATGGAAAAGAAAAGGAGGAAACCCATTGGAAATTAGCGTATGCATATTTTTAGAATACTGAAATTTGAATTGAATTTTTGTTTGGCTTTTTTTTAAATATTTCGGTTTGAATCACATTATTTTTCTTAGTTTAAAAATGATTTAAAAATGAATAGAATTTTAGACAGTTGTGTGATTTGGAATTAATTTCAGTAAAATTTGAAGAAAAAAATGGTGAAGAAAATAATTGAAACCGATCAATGCGAAAAAGCAAAATTGAAAATAAACGAATTTTCCAGGCTTGTCGTTGCAGAAAGAAGACTCAACTGGTTTTCATTCATTCTTGAAAGGAGTCAACAATCAAAATTGCAAATAAAAAATTTCAAAAATTTCAAAAATAAAATTTCGAAAAATAAACAGCAAAAATCGCCGAAAAATGTGAGTGAAAGAAGTGAATTGATTATTTTGTATTGTGAAGATGGATTGTAAATTAGAATTGTTTGAAACAGATGAAAACGAGAGTGGAAGAACGGAGCAAACAAAGAATTTTTTTCATTGATTGATAATAATAATTTTTAAAATATAAACTTTGATAATATTTTATATTAAAAATGATGAAAAAATGACAAAAAAAGATGATTATATTGTGATACAACACCAACCAACAAATGAATGATAAAATGAAGAAACAAACAGCAACAAAAAAATCTATGAATAAAAGAGGAGAAAAAATTAATAATTTTTGCTAATAAATTACGAAATGGATGAAAAAAAAACAAATCATTGAGAATGATAATGATAAACATGTTTTGTTGTAATAAAGCAATAATAAGAATATTTTGAAGAAATTGTCTTGATTTTATTTTGCATTTTTCCGCATTCAATTAACCGCTATTCCAGCGCGCATCAAATCACTGCCGACAATGTCAAGATAGGTCAGTCGAGCTAGTTTGGACAACGCCTACAACGCTTGAAGTACTAACTGATCGAGTTGCTTGGAAGTCGCCTGCATCGATGCAAACTCTTATTGAAGGTTGGTTGACTGGCGCGGAGACGCGGAGGCGTCGAATTGATGGTTTAAACGGTGGATCAAACGGTTTCGTCTTTGATTCGATGCGACCACACCAACTAACTCAACCCTTGGCCTTAGCTGGACTGGATTCAAACAACTAGCGATATCGTAGGAATTTCCCCCTTAGCGGAATCCGAACTGGTGCACTTTCATTCGCTCTTATCACTTTTCGTTTCAATTTCACGCGTCGGCTTTCTAAAACGTTCTGAAATGCAAAGACAACCGCAAAAAGGTGAATTCGACCAAAAAATACCAAAAACGAGTGCCATTACTGACCTAAAGTCCCTCCGGTCAATTCAAATGGTTTCTAAAAAACCATTCGCAAATCTCATTGAAATCATTGAACTTTTTATGGAACGAATTCGCCGGGCTTGTCGTTGCAGAAAGAAGACTCAACTGGTTTTCATTCATTCTCGAAAGAAGTCAACAATCAAAATTCGGCAGACGAAAACTGGAACCATAAAAAAGTGAAATAATAAGCGTAAATGGTGAATGGAAGCGTACCGGTCACCGTTGATAATAATTTTTAATATTTGCGGTCGAACAATGCACGAAGAAATGGAAATTTATTGTTATGGCCGGTGTCATCGCCATCACCAGCGTGGTCATCGTCATCGCCTGTGCCGTTATGGTCTTCGCAATTCGCTTGATTTCGAATCGCTCTTGAATTAAATGATGCCAATGCTAATTATTTACGTGGACTAATAATTTCTCTATTGTCTCACTGGCCAAGCCCAAGGCCAATAAAGCTGAATTGAACGCGATTTTCGTGTCTCTCATTCGCCTCAATCGAATACCCTTTTCGTTTTCGTTTTGATTGCAGCCTCGGAATTCAATGTGATCCGGTGCTACTTTCTGATTTCAATCGGAAAAGTTCAATAGACTTGATGATTTTCTGCCTCAAATGGTGGTCTTTCAAGTCGATCAATGACGCTTCAATTGCAACCAATCGTCGTCTTCGTTGTCTTCGTCTTCAAACAGATATTAACTAATTCGGCTAATAATTTCCGCAATTTTTTAATTTCTTTTCCTCATTTTTTGTGTTATTTTCTTGAAATTTTTTCCAACCAAACAAATCGATTCAACCGCAAAATATGATTCTGAAACCGAACAATGAAAAAGTGAAAATAAATCCGCTTTTTTCTCGATGGTCACAGATGAAAATCGTGCAAAATCCATTTAATTATCCATTTCACCAATGGATTTCATAGTTTTATATAATCGCCGAGATCACTCGCATAATGGACTGTGGAAAATGTGTGAAACATTGTTTTGTTTTTCGGCGAAACGTGGTTTGATTGTTCATCCGATTATATCAGACCAGATCGCCTTCCGGACTTTTGGCCTTTTCGACCGTTGATTTTTAGCGGATCCACCCAACATCGAATGGACGAAAATCTAACAAAAGGCCGGTGCAACAGCGATTGTTCGATTAGTGAGTCGAGTCAGACCTGCTGTAGACCAAACAATAAGCAGGGACTCCGTGGCGCAACGGTAGCGCGTCTGACTCCAGCTATTCGAAGGTGTGATCAGAAGGTTGCGTGTTCAAATCACGTCGGGGTCATTTCTTTTTTTTTCTCAAATTTTCTTATTTTTTCCATTTCGGGATTCAGTGTCAAGTACCGATGCATTGAGCGGTATGTTTAATTCTCAAGTCTTATCGAATATTTAGCCCGAAATATGCACGCCGATTGTAAGCGCAAAAATATGTTTGCATTTTCTTCTGGCGATCCAAGAAAAACCTGAAAAGAAATGAAATGAAAAAAAATAGCAAGCAGCAAACGATAAACAACACAAACAAACAGCGACAGCGAACGAGAAGAAGAGGAAAACAAAAATTGCCAACTGCTTTCATTACATTTGTCATTCGTTGCACGCACAATTTTTATATTTCATTTCCACCACTCATTTTCGTCCGCTGAACTGAAAAACATTTATATAGTTGCAACAATAAAGACTCACCAAAAATGCTCTACAAATGACAATCTGGTGTCAATGCGGTACGGTAGATCGTCATGGAAACATTATAGACAAATAATGTCTGAAAAGCGCTGAGCGAATTGAATCGAAACATTTCATCGGAAAGAGGCAGCGGAGCGAACGCGATAGCGGAATTTTCATCTTTTTTTTGTGAATTGTTGTTATTTTTTTGTGTGAATATTTGTGAGATGTGCGCAGTCAAAATGATTTATCGGGACTTAGTGAGCTTGCGAGCCTTGCTGGTGGTGATTGTGTTTGTGTTTGGTGTTGTGGATTGCATACAAGTGGCCGATCAAGCTGGTGAGGATTCCTACATTTCGGCATTGCGGAAATCGCATGTGGATGTTGAAAGTCTCAGCGGTGAGTGGAGTTTCACTCCTTTCAGGAGTGGGCTGGAAGTCAGTTCCCAGCGTGCTGAGTTTCAATTGAGATGATTAAGTAATTGAATCAAAAATCATCATCAAAACTTTGATTTTCAGATTCATCGCATCAAGATGACTTTGTATCGTCGCCATCATCGTTCGCTGAATCAGCGACGGGCTTCGATTACGGTGGACCGAAAGGAGAGTACGGTGCTCCCACGCAGACATCATCCTACGGGGTACCTCCCACGCAGTATGGAGGCCCATCGCCATACGGGTACCCAGCTTCGACCTACGGCCCATCCTACGGCTCACCCAAACCGATGAACTTGTATCATCACCGTCCGCCAGGGGAGTTCCTCGCGAATCATCCACCATTCGTTCACGCCTTCCATCATCACGCACCGCGCGAACACTGGTTCCTGGACAAGCTCAAATTCAAAATTGACCTTTTCACCATCGGAAAAATCCTCCTGAAACTGTTGATCTTCAAAAAGATCATAAAATTCATTGCGCTGATTCTCTTGCTGTTGTTCCTGCCGAAATTCCAAACGAAGCACATGAAAATGGAGAATATCGTAGGCGGTGATGATGATGATGACGACGATGACGATGATCGTCGCCGAGATTTCGGCAGTCATTGTAAGTTCAATCGATATCCGCCATTGTACCGCTGTGCGGGCCGGTGCATTCATGCTGTGATCGGATGGTATGCAAGAAAGCGAAATCCAATTTCTCAATGATCGTTCAGTCTTCCGAAAACTTAATGATAATGGCATCACAAAAGCTATTAAGCCACGCTTGTCGTCGGTCCGCGTCATATGTCGAGAACCATAGCCGACATTTGAATGCGGATTGAATGAAAGAAAGAAAGAAAAAAGCATGATTTTTCATGGTTCGTAGAACTAATTGCATTTTCAATTTCTTCAAACAATTTCATGTCTGGCCGCAGATCTAAACGAGATCTTGTTATTCCACTTGGCGTTTTTTATGCGTTTTGTCAACTCTGTCACTGACACGCGATACAAAGCGACGATACTGAACGCGATATTCATCGCTATTCCCCCACGAAAAAAGTACGCGATTTTTGCGCATTCCGGCCATTTTTTTCTTGTCGTTAATGAAAGCAAATCAAATGTTGCGGAAATATTTACAATTTACAATGGCTTTTAATAAGCTAATTGAGACACATCAAATTTTGCGGCCGTCTTGAGGTCTCATTCGCAGCACACTTTTTCCCAGCGACTCCGGTCAGAATGGAGCCCAATTCGGTTGGGTTTGATGTTCGTTTTTCTTATTCGGATCGCGAATTTGGTGCGCATGCGGCTTTCCACGCAAAAAAAACATTGAGAAAAAAAAGAGAGGAATCAACACCAATCGATTTCTGACGATTCCGCGAATTTCGTGGTCCGGAACGAGAACCATTCATCCGTTATCCATCGCACAATTGTTTGATTTCGCTTTCTTTGATCGTCAATCGTTGTGTTTTTCTTTCATTTTGGTGCCGTAATCTCTTGTCAATCGAACGGTATTTCTGAGCGATAAGTGAAATTTTCAGACGAGATCCATTTCACTGGCGATTTCATTGTTTTTTTCGCTTGTTTTTTGTGTTTGCTTTTCTCATAATGATGATGATGTTTCCCCGCAACGCGAAAGAATTCGCAAATATAACAAGTATTTTATTGAAAATTTCAGATAGCCTCAATCATCGTTTGAACGAAGTCACCAATTTCGCATTGACCGCAATGGAAGCGTTCAAAGCAAAGCATTTAGCCTCATGCGAAGATGGTACCAGTGACCTGTCTTGTCGATTTCAGTCAATGATCGACGTCGTCGATGACAAATACCCCTACACAAAGTAAGTCGCAACTCATAGCTTTTGCGCATGCGCAATTGAAGCTAATTCAATCTTATCCATTTGATAAAGGATCGTGAAAATGTACCTGCCAGACGATGACTATGATCAACCGTCAGCTCGAAGCCAATCACCTGGTGACGCAAATTACAAATACAATGTTACCAACGGGAACACCACCAGTCAAAATGAGACGATCAACAACGAAACAGAAGCAACAGTTAACGGTGCTTTACCGTCTGCGCCGTCAAATGTTGACATCAATGCCACTGCCAACGATCACAATGAAACGACAACCAAGAGTGCATAGCAATTTATTGTTGAATTCATTTAATCGTTCATTGTGTCAATAATCTGATTGAATATGAATATTTATGTGTGTGTGTGTGTGGGTGTGTGTGGGTGTGTGTGTGTGTGTGTGTGTGCGTGTGTGTGTGTGTGTGTGTGTGTATGTGTGTGTGTGTGTGTGTGTCTATAGATCTATATTATTATTCCGCCAGTGCATCGACAATCAACACATTTTGGGTTTCTCGAAATCACACACGCACATCAGGTGGATGCCCGACGACTGACGAATTCTGATATGGCGGTGGCACACTCAACGGAGGAATGAATTTAGGCAACCAAAGTCGGTTAATGTGTTAAATTGCTTAAATGTTTTCTTTTCGTGTTCTCTTCGGTATGTGCCAGGCACATGCGCACGCGTACAACATTTGCCATTCAAATGATTGTTCTGTCGACGAGCACTCGCACAACGAATTCGAATTAATTTCAATCATTTCTCATTACATCGGCACGGATGGCTGCCCATCCGAATTCGTTAGAGCGCACAATCGGGGCTCTGATTGATTGGACTAATGCAAATTATTGATAAACAGTTATGTGCAAGAGCGCTGCTGGATGCGTGATGAAATGCCTAACAATTCGGTTCGATTGTTGATATTCCCGGATGTCGGCTGAGCGATGTGCGTTGATTTGAATGCATATTTGGCAGCTTTTGTTGTTTCGCCGCTCAACGACAATTGGTGTAATGGAATCCAACGGATTCATGTTGGTCTCGTTTCGTTTTTTCTCTTGAAATTTCCATGCCGTTTCGAAAAAATTTAAGCCATCCACTGTGGTGAATATGTTCGTGAGTTCGTCTGCTTGTATGTCCACCGAATGTGTTGGACACTTTTGAATATTCATTTAAAAATTTATTTAATTTATTTAATTTATTTTCGATTTTTTTTTCATTTTCCAAGCAACTCGTATGTTGAGCTCATTCGCATCTATTGTTCGTTGGATTTGTAAATAGCATTTATTTAATTTTTATTTATTTAATTTTTATTTATTTAATTTTTATTTATTTATTTGTTGATTTTTGTTTTTTAAATAAATTATTTGTTTTCATTGTGAAACACTGGTGTTATTATTACCGTCCTTTCCATTGCGACCGTCTTATGAGTCGAATCGCTGCGTCGATGTTCACAAAATGCTGCAGATGTGAGAGAGAAAACAGAGGAGCAGAAAATCAAACAACACTCATTCGATTTGATATAAATAGCGAATATGATTGTATTTCTAACATAAATTGCTTTTCAATGTATCTTTTTCGAATTTATTACGAATTTCGAAT
Organism: Lestremia cinerea; assembly: GCA_027564135.1. Lineage (NCBI taxonomy): Eukaryota > Metazoa > Arthropoda > Insecta > Diptera > Cecidomyiidae > Lestremia > Lestremia cinerea. Next base: position 12,248 of record JANSTV010049838.1, read on the forward strand.
GATAACTTGAGTTGATGGTGATTCTGAAAATTTGATTGAAGGCATTAACATTTCATCAGTTAATTTATCTCTTGTGCTGAATATTGACGCATCTAAATATTTGCTGGGATTTTTTGTTTCAGTTTTTTGATAAAGTCTTTCGCTTGTTTGTCTCCTTGACGGTACTCCAAGGCCCGAATGCAGTCCGAATCTGAAAACAAAATCAACGTTAATTATCTGCTGCGAATGATGAGCGTCACGTTGACACTCACCTAAACTCATGGGCCTGCTCAATTTCAAATGAATTTGTTCGTTGGTCTCATTAAGTTGATTGATGTCAGCGAATGTCATGTAACATTCGGCGATGTATTGATTCGATATTCCGAAATAGTCTTTGTCTTTGACACTGAATAGTATGACCGCATTCTCCAGGGCTCGCTGTTCAGGTGTTAATGGTCTGTGGACGAAATGATAAGCGGAAAATTAGCGATTTGTCCGGATGTACTGACCTCTTTGACTTACATGACGAATTTCTCATCGTAGAGCGGGAACAGAGTCTTGCTCAGGGCGTTGGTTTTTGGTTTTGTGACCGAAACGAATTTGTCCTCCGGCACGAAGTGGACTCGAACGAATGGATCGCATGAACCATTACTGTCGACTGACACCAAATTTCTGGCGTTCATAATTTCCAGCTGCGGAATGGATTTGAATGTAACGAAGCCGCTCGCAAACGATTCCACAATGATCGCATACCTCAAGATTATCACCTCTGAAGCAACACTTCACTGTCAACAGTCCATAAGGAGAGTCTGACATTAGCGCTTGCTCCTTGTTCCGTTCAACATAATACTGATGAATGAGATCACATGTTTCATAGCCATGAAGTTGCAACAATTGTTCAATGTTGTCCAGGGTTTCTTTGTCCGATGAGATTTTATCGGGATTCTGATTGGTGTGCTTGAAGCTCTTCACCATGATTCGCAAGGTTTCCCTCAAATTTGAGAAAAATTGAGGCGGACGGCGCTTCTGAAACAAATCTAAATCAGCAAACGCATCACCGTGGAGTTAACACTAGACTTACATCCAAATTGCTCTGCACCAATTCATACAAGATGGATGACAATTCCGTCCAAATAGCATCAAGCACCCGCTCAAAGTTCACCTCGTTCAGCTCGGTGTTCAACGTGGCCAACGATTCCTCCAAATACATCATCAGTCGATCCATTGAATTCGAGTCTTGATGCAAGAATTCGGCACCTTCCAGAAGGAACTTGCGCATTGGAGGCGACATTTTCCTCGCAACGATTTCGATAAGCTCCAAAATTTTGTTCGTTTCGGTGTCAATGGCATTTTCAATCACATTCTTCAGGGTGTCCGCACAGCGTTGGGCTTCCAAAGGACTTCGGAACTCGGATATATTCGCAATGATTTCGTCGACTTTCAACTCCTGCAAGATGACTGTTGTGAATCAATCAGGTCAAAAGCGCTCAGTGAAAACAACTTACTTTGACGAATGGCGATAAACTCTGTCGAATGTAATCGATGTTATTGATGGCCAAACACCATTCTCGCGTCACCTCAAATTTATTTTCGTACACATTTTGAACGTCGCCCAAGCCTTCGACACGTGTCGACATCCGATCCGCGTAGAAAACACAGCAACGGCAAATGTCATCGACGATTTTCCCGACAAACATGTAGGCCCCTTCGATATCTGGCCAATCGAGTTGTTGCCAGAAGATTTTGATTTGATAGAAAATGGCCAGAGTGTCGACGGCCGACGAACTGTATTTAACAGTTTCGTCGACGGGCACCAGTTGGTCCAATTCGATGGCCTTTTCGATACGGATCAACGCCTTGTACACCGAAATATCCAACCAGTGGGTGACACCGCCCGTGAACCATTGATGAAACTGGTTTATTTGGAAGTCAGCGTTGTCGGGCGATAAGCCAGTGCCCAACACAGCGAAACGCTTTAGCACCAAATACACTTCAAACAGACTTGTGCCCATGTTCACTTCCTCGTGCTCGGGCAAACGTTCGAAGCGATCCTCTGGAAGGGTTATTCGCTTCAAGTTCTTGCACACATTTTCGATGGTCGATTGAATGTGCTCGGCCAATTTGGCTTCGTAGTAAACGAAGCACGTTTGGGCGTAGGGAAAATGCAGTTTCCTGGAATGACCAAATGGATGATTAGTGTGTGCTCTCAGGGTCATCAACGGATCAAGGTACTCTTGGAAAATCTTATCGTAGATCTCGATGCCACGCTGAAGATCCGATCGAATCAACTGCGTCATCTTGATGATGTTCTGCAGTTTGTCTTCGTCGTTTCGATTTTCACCTTCGCTGGCATCACTGACGTGGTGCAAATACTCCTGAGCTCCCGAACAGATCGCTTCTCGGACAGCGTGCTGAATATCCCAATTGGGAGCATCGTCTTGCTTGTTCAACCAGCTGCCAGTCAAGAATCGTATGAAATCTCAATTTTAGTTGAGAATTATTTGGGGAATTCGAGAGCAATACTCACCCATAAATGTTCTTTGGAAAGAGATCGGTATCTGCTGGCGGCTCCAGCAATGCTATCTTCGAGATAATCGATAGCACTTCAGTCAGTACTTTAACCGAATTCTTATCGCCGGCAGTCTTCTTGCGAATTTTCCGAATCACCGAAAAGCATGACGGCAACAGTTTTCGAACGCCGTCCCAGAACATTTTCAATTCGTCGGTGGACAGCGAATCCGATTGAATTGGCCGAATGATCTTGTCCAGGAGACATTCAAAGAGGCCAAAAGACAAAGGATGATCGGCATGGATGCCCGTGTAAACAGACCACTGAATCAATGCGCAGTCGGATAGCGTCAGTCCACTTTGAGCTGAATGTTGCACAATGACCGATTCACCTTGGGAACTGAACTTGCCAGACCACCAATATGGCGCCACCTTGGACAGTTCCAGTTCGTGCATCAAAAGAATTCGCAACAGATGACGATGCTCCTGGGCGGCGACTTTATTGTTCTTTTCCGCGCTAAATGCTAAGCGAATTTTGATCAAACCCTGACGTTTGACTTTGTTCTTCTTGTCAAGACTGAACCACATGACGAGGCCTGAAGCGGGAATGGTCTGCAAAGGGAAAATCAACTCATTGATTGACTCGACCGCTAGAGGACAGAAGATGACTTACCCGCAACGGAATATTGCAGCGCCCAATCAATTCATTGTCATGTTTCCCAGTCGATGCTGTAACGGCGATCTCCTTCATCAACTTCCGGAATCCTTTGACGCCTTTGATATCGAAGAATTTGGTCATCTTCTCGCCGACTGTTTCGGCCGGATCGAAGTCCCACACTTCAACCATCAAGTTTTCGTCGTTGGGATTCTCATTGATTGGTCTGCGGGGGGAAGAATCACGTAATAATGGAACAAGGCGGTCAGTAGACAATTCAAACTTACAATGAGAAATGCTCCTCCCAGCACGGATTCAACGTGCCCGATCGAACCGAAGTGTTGTAGCGATGCGATGGCGTTGATCCAATGTACATCGTTACGAATGGATCGGCCAGACCATTTGGATCCTTCGGTTGCAGCTCTTTGGCTTCGATCACTTCAACATTGAGCCGAATCTCTGGCGGTTCCTTGCTTTCGGCCCCTTTAAGTATTTCATCGTGACGCTCATTAACCATCTGTAAAGTTTGATTCCGGGCAATTAGCGGAATGCCCATTAACACTGGCATTGAACTTACTTTGAAGGCATCTTGAACGTAGCTGAATAACGCACTTTGGCAAGTTTCATTTTCAGCTTCGCAGCCGACATTGTGCAAAATTTCGTAGAGTATTTCTTCGTAAAGCTCTTCAATCTGAACAAATGAAATGTAAATGGAGAGAGAGAGAGAGAGAGAGACAAAAACACATTAATTTCGCATTCGCAGAATATTCCGACTAATTGATCGATGGGAGAACTCTTGAGATAATTTCCTGGAAAGGGAATTTCATCGATAAAGAGCTTGTCTGTTTTCCATCGAAATGATGTGGGTCGATGGAAATTCGAAACAGGTCTTGTATCGGCGCGCACCGCACGATGAAGAATGGAAGAGGATGTGACCGAGGATGAACGCCAACGCATCAATATTTATTTTGAATGTGAGCTTCTGTTTTTCAGTAGTTGATTGTTTTCTAATTCGAATTCACGATAAATATTGAAAATTTGATGATCGCTCAACAGAAATTAGGATCCATGTCCGACGAAATGCAGATATCGGCCGTCCACATTTCAAAGAGAATTGAAAACGACCCAATTCCACGCGGAATGCAGCTTTCAAGGAAAATGCTCCAATTTAAACAAAACCGTATCTAAACGAGCATCAATGGCAATTAACACGTTAATGGGTTGAATGGATTGCACATGCAAGGCAGATAGCTCAAGTGAATGCTCTGGCTATGCAATACGTACAGTCATCGAGTAGATTATGTGATTCGTTTGCTTTTCCAAATGTTCACGTTTGATGCCCCGGAAATGGTTGCGAGCGATCGATCCATTGCGATTTATTGGCTTTCGTCGGTCTGGCAAGTCGTCAGTGTCGCCTTTGGGCAGTGAAAATCGACTGTTTGACTTCTGGATTGCCGTTGATCGGCCGTCCCTTCGCAAGCTGGCGTACTTCTGGTTGACAGTTGCATTACTGCTGAGCCCACCGCCGCTGATCAAATGCGGCAATGAAAATGTACTCATTATACAGCGACACTTTTCCGAGTCGCGACAGTATTTCGATTCTCTTCGCTTTTGATTTGCTCGCAAGCTCTTTGTTATTGTTTGGCTGCCTCTCGCTTTTGCTATCAATTTATTTTTGGCTTCTACCGAAATATCAAATCCAAAACACAACAACGATCTTTGTCTCGAATTGTTTTAGTATTTTTTTTATTTTGTATCTTTTGTCACGACTTTTCACAGAAAGTTTAATTCATTCGCTCCAATGTCTCGGTCGATTTGTTCACAATCATCGCTTGGTATTTTTCCACACTTTGCCGGATTTTCAGCGAGAAATTGAATCTTTTGTCAACCGATTTCGATTGATAACTTTCAACGATTCCAGCGAGAGATGTTGCATAATTTTGTCAATTTCACGACGATTCAAAATTGACCCGGATCACACTGATTCGCTATTGATTCGCCATGAATTTTCTGGCAATCAACTTTGTTTCATTTCCGAATGAGAGTTCAAGAAAATTTGTTTGTCGAAATTCACGTAACCCAAACGGATGACACAAGCGAGACAATCACAAAGATGTGTTGAGACCGCATACGTGCGCGCTAAATTCATGAAGTGAATGAAAACTGAAGAAATTCGTCTTCGGGAAATTGAGAAAAACCGTTACGGTGTTGATCGATCGCCTGGGTGAACTGTGATGCGCAAAGCCACTCAGCAATCACCGCACATCGGTCGCTATGATCAATACCGATCTAGTCAAAATCGTTTCGCGCAAATCCCACGAACGATTGGCGAAAAAACCGAATTCTATTCTGAGATCGAATGTGACGTGATAGAACGCCATGGACGATGGCGAGTATAAATATTGAGTGAGCGTCAACCAACCATTTTTTTTTTAACTTGTTCGTCTGATCGTCTGTTACACCCGTACACACAGCGCATCGTCTCAACGCAGAGATCTAACTGTTCAGGATTTGATATTTCATCATAATAACAATGTTTTTGATAAAAGTGCCAAACAATGTCAATCACATTGTTCGATGCAAAAGTCTGACGTCACATTGTAGTGAGTTTTATCGATTTGCTCCTGTGGACGACCACAACTTGCGAGACAATCACCTGATTCGCCAGCAGTCATTTCGTTCAGTGCCAAGTGAACGATTCACTTACTGAAAATAGGACAGCAATCTCGAATGCGTTTAAAAATGTTCGCAGCCGAGTATTGTACCGAGAAGCGGCGCTTATGAAATTTCATGCAAAGAATTGTTGGTGTCATTCATAACCGCAATGCAAGAGCATATACTGCGGCTGGCAATTAAATAATCGTTGAAATGAAAATCAAGAGCAACCTACTAAATAGAGAATCATTGGAACGATGTTTGCCAAGTGCTTTGGCCACACATTTGTGTGTGTGCGTGCGGTAGAGAGTGAATTCCTGTTAAAAATAACTGTCCAGAGCCGTTCAAGGTTACTTTCGAATCTGTTGTTTTGGTTCTTTTTCATGAATTTGCATCGGTGGATGAGCTCAAACAGAAACTTACATTCCAGCCGGAAAACTCTTCGATCATTTCCTCTTGCTTCTTGGACTGCTCCAAAAGATCCTCATGTTCGCTGTCTGTGTCCTGCAGTGTCTCTGTGCCGCTGTCATTTTCACCTTCTTCGATTGTTCGCAAATGCTCCTCGCCTTCCGTCGGTGGTTCTTGTTCCCTCAAAGAGGCCAACGGTGTTGCAATGCTGCCTTCGGCAATCAGTGATTTTTGTCTTAGCAACGATCCGAATTTCTCAAAGAAACCTCCATCTAGATCTTGAATCCTGGAAAATGAAACAGACATTTTTTTTCATCAGTGATTGTGGTTCAGAACGAATAACTGCAGAGTGGACGAATTGTCAGGCAAAAAGGTTTTGTTGCGCTTGCAAATAAATCGTTTATTGATATATATTCTTATTTAAAACATTAAAACAGCTCATCAATGGAAGACAGGAATGTAATTATCAATCAATTTCTTATTAAATTTACACTTTTGAGAATTTTGGTTTGTTCTTCAGACTAGCAGACAAGCAGTGTCCCGTTCAATTTAAATTCCCCAAGCAGATGTATTTCAACTCAACGTAATCATCGATTCCGTGCTTTGAGCCCTCACGGCCAATGCCCGACTCTTTAACGCCTCCGAAAGAAGCTTCAGCTGTGGAAATCAATCCTTCGTTGACACCAACCATGCCGACTTCCAACCGACGAGACACTCTGAACACCTGACTGAGGTCTTGCGAATAGAAATATCCGGCCAATCCACGTCGGGTGTCATTGGCGATGCGCAAAGCTTCTTCCTCCGTCTTGAATTTGATGACCGTCACCACGGGTCCGAAAACTTCTTCGGTGTACACTCGCATGTCCGGTGTTACGTCAGTGATAACGGTCGGCTCAAAATACAAAGGGCCATTGCCCGGCAGAGCATTTCCGCCCAACACGATTTTGGCGCCATTGCTCTTGGCATCGTCGACAATGGCTTGCACTTTAGACAATTGGGCCTCGTTGATCAGTGGACCGATTTGAACGCAACTCTCCTTACCATCACCAATAACAAGACCCTTGATGGCGGTCTTGAACTTTGCCACGAATTCAGAATAAACGGACTCTTGAATGAAGAACCGGTTCGATGCCACGCAAGTCTGACCGCAATTCCGGAATTTTGATGTCATTGCTCCGGTGACAGCTTTATCCAAATCAGCTGATTCAAACACGATGAATGGGGCATTTCCTCCCAATTCCAAGCCAATTCGTTTGATTCCTTGTGCACATTGGGCGTACAAGATGCGACCGACTTCAGTGGAACCGGTGAATGATAGCCCAGCTACTAGAGGACTCTTGCAGAGCAGTTCGCCCACAGCTGGAGCATTTTTACGACTGCAGGTAACCACGTTGAAAACTCCCTTAGGGAAACCAGCCTCCTCGGCTAATTTGGCGAGTGCCAGGCAAGTGAGCGGCGTGTCTTCGGCCGGTTTCACGACGACAGTGCATCCTTCAAAGAAGACATTCAGTCAGAACTTTTGCCATAGATAATCAACCAATTGATCATACCTGCTGCCAGAGCTGCACTGGCCTTGCGTGTTATCATGGCATGTGGAAAATTCCACGGTGTTATCAAAGCGGCCACGCCGATTGGTTCGCGTGTTATCAAAATTTGCTTGCTGGCTTGCGGACTGGGAACGATTTCACCGTAGATGCGTCTGGCCTCTTCGGCAAACCATTCCACAAAGGAATTGCCGTAGGTGATTTCGCCCAATGATTCAGTCACTGGTTTGCCTGATTCAGCTGTCATGATATCGGCAATTTCCTTTCGATTCGCTTCCAGCAGTTGCAACCATTTCTAATTTCGGATGAAAGTATTTTAGGACTCATTCGTTCTATTGGTACCAAGAGATGGACGTACTTTCAACAAACCCGACCGATCCTTGGCTGTTAGGCCTCTCCATTCATCCGAATAGAATGCATCGTTGGCTGCTTTCACAGCTCTTTCCGCGTCGGCCACATTGAAATCGGGCACATGACCAACCACTTCCCCATTGACCGGGTTCACAACAGCCAGTTGTTCGTTGTTCGTTGCCGATATCCAATGGCCATTGACCAATGTTTTATTCAGCAATAGGCTCATGTTGCGACAAGTATTCACTCGAAAACCACTCGAAATCAATTTTACACTTTTCAAGACATCAACTCTCAGACGACTATTTGTCAGAGCAATCCGTTGCAAATGACAAAACATGTTGCGTGCCTCGATTCGAGCGATTATTACAACTGTTAATCACGATGCGCCCGACCGTTGGCAGAAAAAATTAGAATTAGAATCAATAACAACAAAAATGATTTTTCGCCTCAGAAAACGATTGATAAATTCCTTGTCGATGAAAATGAAAGAGCGCAATAGCGAACAATGTCAAAATAATGTGCGAGAAGGTCAAATGAATAAACGTTCGATTGTGAAACGGGCAAAGATGGCGCAATGCACTATCATCGTAGTTGTCTCTTTCGCACTCACAGCTGACGGTTTGTTTACAAACTATTCAACGTTTGGAATCTCGAGTTGAATTAATTCGGAAAAATTGTTTTCTTTTGATTGACACCGGTGTAGAGGCAGTTGTTTTTCCGAAATGACCACCTTTTCAAGAAAATATTCTCGAATTTAATTCACCTGCTTGACAGTTCACAAGCAATAGGCGCGAGAGAGAGACCGTTACAAGTCTCATCGACGAACGAGACGAGAACATAAGTGCTATTGTGCTCTCTTTCTCGTTCTTCACTCCAATTTGATGTTTGGTCGATTCGAGTCATTTGAATCGTACTGTTCACGGGCGGCGCAAAGGCAGGGGCATTGCTTGGCTGGTCCAACGATGCCGTTGGGTTATTCAGTACGATACGAAACTCATCAGCTGATTGCCGGCGTTTCGATGAAATTGCTCACAAGAACAAAAATACTTCTTGCACTATTCGCTCGCAAGGCATGACGCACTTGCATAACTTCAATGTGTCATCGAACGGCATCAAAGATGTGCCCAAACTAATCCAAAAAGCCATTTCGACGGTTTTTGACCTCATCCGAAAGTTGTGCGTGGGAGATTCTTATTTTCGCGAGTTTCGCGGTTCCATACGAAAATCAACCTTCATTTACCCAATGCATTGGGATGCAATCACCAATTCGGTGCAGCAACGGAAAATAACTTACGTTGTATCGTGTTCGGTGGGCGGCTGCGATTTTATTTCTTTGAGCTTGTCGTAAAAACCTTTCCACATTGCCTCTTCATCCATCTTGCTCAAAAATTTTCGTCTTCACGTTGTTTCACCGTTGGGTTAATATTCTGCATTAAAAAAACGACGTTGTTAACTTCAGACGAAATTAGCAACAAACGGTAAATTCACAATTCAGATGAATGTCAACACATGAGCTTATTTTTGACGTTGAACTTGAGTGTGCCTCTCAGCGAGATGTCGAATAGGCGAGTCGAAGTATCCAAAAATGTTTGTTTCTGATCCGCAATGGAGTTTGGTGGACGGGAAAGATACGAGCGACCCCCTCCAAGAGCCATGAGGTGCCAGGGGCAACCCGACATGAAATGTCTTATTGTTCTGCGTGGCGAAACATTATAATCGAATTTCGTGTTCCCGTCGATTGTGTGCATGTCGCTCTGTTGAAAATCTCAAACAATCGTCTTCTGGCATGTCATTATTGTTGTTGTGTGTTGATCAAACACACATAACCCAAATATTGTTTGCCTACATTCATCGATTTCAAGCGAAAGACAATGACATTCAGCTCTATCAATGCTTCGCTCATGTCAGTTGACAATCGAAATGAGAATTGGCATTTTTTTTGTCGTTTTTCGTTCCCCGCACACAATGCGATAATTAAATATTTGGCTAAGGTGACGTCATCAATGAGTGATGCTGAGTCTGACCAATTGTTTTCGGTATTGAAGCGCCATTCGTTTGTTTGGGCCGGGACTTTTGGACTTTTTCGAAATATCGGGGGATTTCTGTTTTATTTCCAAATATTTGGAATGATTTGAAGGTTTCAGAGCGGAGTTTAGGTGGCGTCGCTCACAGGAGAAACGCATGCGGCGATGAGTCAATGGCAATGAGCATATTGTTTGGGAGGTTGGTTTTGAAAGCATGCACACCTTCAATTATCTGTCAAAATTAACGATGGAAATTCTCGTTTGGAATTATTCGGAGAATCCATTGAATTATGAATGGGTCTCAAACAGACTCATCGACATCAGCCTGAATCGGCCGACCGAATCGATGATTAATAAATGTCAATTTAGTTTTCTTTGACTCTGCAGAATGATAATGAGTTCTCGGTGACCGATTCAAGTTCTAGGTGTTTGCAAGCGACCGGCACTGCAATATAAATTGTAATTCAAACGAATTCGCGATTTAATAACGAAATTCATTATGTTAATTGTGTGATGCCGATCAATTAGCATGTCGTTGCTAAGTTGCTGGCGAAAATTGAAATGTCCGTTCAGTCGAATGTCTGAGTGATTCTTTGTGTTTTTTCAGAAAGAAAGTCAGAGCTGATTCGGTTCATGAAAACGTTGCAAGGTGACCACTCTTCGATGACGAAGAGATGGTGGAACCAGTCGCGTCTGATTCACCCGGAAATGCGCATCATCTTCTGGCTCGGGAGCCACGTTATATCATTCGTCTTTGATGAAGGTCATCTCTCTAAGCTTCAGTTTTATCGATCATAAAAATGAAATAATTTCAAGCCAAATTTGCTCATTTTTTTGTGTTCACGCCGATTTGAGACACAACACAAGTCAACTACACATCATGCGTATTATTTCGTCAAATTATATTACAACTTGTTGCTTGCTTCGAATGGATCGTGCGCCGACAAATCGCTTAAAGAACTCACTAACAACTCAATGAGGTTTCCGCGTTTGGATTTAACGCGTCGTGTTGTTTCGCTTAATGTTTTTTTTGGTCTTTTCTTATTCTGATCGTAATTTGATTTTTTTCGGCTTTGCTCAAACCCAACACCAATCACTCAGAAATGTTCACTTTTTGTTCAGTACTTTGTCCCACAGCAAAGCCAACAACAACTGCAATGACACAATACCAAAGTATGCTTGCTTTTTGCCGGTGAATTCGCGACTAAGCCAACTAAGTGAATGCAAATCAACACTCAGCCATGCGGACGGCTTCTGGTTCGAAAATTTATTAAGAATATGACTAATCTCGATGCGATAAACACACAGAACGATATTCATAGAAAATTGTACTCTCTCTCGCTCCGACTGTCTGTTATTCGTGCGACTGCGATGTGTGTGTTTGAATTCGCATGGTTTCGCGTTGTTGGCTTTTCGGATGCTGACGTCGCTGGTATATATGCGTTTCCGAAAAATGAGATCAGTGTCTGAATTATCTGGCGACGTGCTGCAACCGAGGCAGAGACACCGTCGACGAATTGCCAAACAAAATGTATTATAATAAAAACACTGTTTGAATTTTCATTTGGATCGATGGTTTGTTTGTTTACCGTCACTGCATGTATTGACGTCTGTTTGGGTGAATTAATATATTATCGATACGACCATTGAATTTCAATAAAATGGCTTTTCTGACGGATCAACTGTCGATTGGACACACGCAAGACAATCATTAAATCTCCAATTATGGTTTCCGTCCATCAATGCGCACCGATGACTCGTTTTGAATGTGCTTCGGTTTATGGCAGTTGTTGATGAATTGGCGTTTATTGCGCATTCCGTCTGAAAATTTTCCCAAAGTCAATGTGAACTTGCTCTGGCGTTCGAGCTCGGCCAATGATCAGTTGATTTGATCGACGCCATGAAAATCTACAGAATCTCGTGCAATGATCTCATTTCAACGACAGGGATTAAGGCGGCACCACAACCACTTGCATTGGCGAGATAAGGTATCATTTTCGATGAGTATCTGGTTTATTTGCCCGGTCATTATTCATAGTCACTGAACGAAGGCAACATCAAATAAAACATGACTAATTATTTGATTATTCTTTCAAAGTGAAATCACCTCTACTCGGTTTCATTTTGCGTTGATGGGCGGCGCATCGATGAAAAGCGTGGTTAATGGGATCTGCACGCTGAACAGACCAAGTGAAATTGGTCTAATGCGCAAGCGCTAGTCGAATGTTGGAGAATATGGGTTGCAAGGAGGTAATCAGACCGTATGACCCTAAAGGCGCAAGGAGCATTAAAAGCAATTGACATTTTTGTAGCAGACGTTTGTTTTCCGTAGAAAGAATGAAACTGAGGTAAACAAAATACCTTCGAAATTGTTATTGACAGTTTGAGGAGACGAGAATGCTGAGCATTTCGAATGCCCGTGGAACACCAGTTGGCATTGACGTGGATGCAGTGTTGGCTCTATTCGAATTCCTCGTTGTTTCAAGCAAACTCGAGAAAGTATAAATACGCAGCCGGTCTCGATTGAAACATTAGTTTCTTTCAGTTGAATCAAACGAGTTCTAACAAGATGAAACTAGCCATATTCGCAGTTATTTGTGCCGCCGCAGTCGTAAGTTTTATTTCACCTCGTTGTAATTCTGAGAAAATAATTCACGTGGATTCACTTTCAGATAAGCTCTTGCAATGCCAAGACAGTGCTGCCGCCACCTGCACCTCCACCGGTCCCAGCCCCAGCCTCACCTGCTGCCGAACCAGAGGAGCCGGTCATTTTGCCAAAATGCGTGAACAGCATTGCCACCTTGCCGTTAACTTCCTTGCAAGAATGCGCTGCAAGTTTGTTTCGAACATCCCCAGACCCTTTCAAGCCGAACAAGGCATTGAAGAAAGCGATGTGGGAGCTATACATGAATATTTACATGATTTTGCATCCAAATTATGTGCCTCAACATGTCCAACACCCCCCGCATCAACATCAGCATCAGCATCAGCATCAACACCAGCATCATCATAGCCAATCGGCAACCATTACCACCCCGGATGGCCAGACAATTGTTTCTCATTCAGCTCACAGTGAGAGCTCAAGCTCCGTTGGAAGTTTGCCGGTTCTCCCACCACTACCACCAGTGCCGAAACCAGCAAAGCAACAGAAGGCAGCAGCTGCACCTGCACCCACTCCTGCACTACCTCCACCACCCCCACCACCGGCACCAGCAGTCCCAGCACCACCATCACCGGCACCAGCAGTCCCAGCACCAGCACCAGCTCCCGAAGCTGAAGAAGATGATTAGAATCCTGTGCTTTTGGGTTCAAATCTTCTTCGTCCATTTTTTCGACAAAAGTCTTTCGTCAAAATAAATGAACGGATTTCCAGCAATCGATAGTCGAGATGTGACTTCTCCAAATTGGTTGCCGGACAATAATCCTTCAAACAATTCAAAATTGCCTCTTTTGTGTGATCGATATTTCTTTTATATTTTTGCGAATAGCAAGTGTTCCAATTTGTCGCTTCGTATTTGGATAAGGCGTGCTTCACATTTCGGTCCAAAAATATATTAAAATGGCCTGAATGTATGCAATATTCAGATGTCTCAAAAAGCACTCTGATCTTCCGCGATGCTCAAATGATCAAACGAGAACTGGAAGATTTCTGTGAAAACGGTTACTTACGGCGAATGCACGGACTCAGATGGCTCTTCCGTGATTGACATGACTCGGCGCAGGATGCTGTAATCAGGCAATGGGCTTTGTCAAAATCCTCCTCAGAGCGAATTCCTTTGCACTGCAACGGTATTATGCTTGAGAGACCAAGGGGTTGCAGTTCATTTCCCGAAAATAATGAAATGAAGGAGATTCGGCATCGCAAGCATAACACCGGCAATCAAGACCATACGATCATACCCATGGTGTGAGTCGTTGTGATGATGCTTCCAATGGAAATTCAATAGCTTTCTCAGCATTTTCTCCGATTTCCGGTATCTTCACAGCGTATCTTACGTTAAACCCAGCAAATCACAGCACATTCAATTCAAGGATCCACAATCACAAATTTGTTGCGAGAATTACGTTAGCACATAAATCACATCAGTTTGAATCAAATCGAGCGTTTCTTCTCATTCAATGGAACCATTCACACTGCACTGAAAATCCGTCTGCGAATCACAAAACAGTAAACTCGCCTAATTGCAATGCAACCATTCGGTTGCATCAAGCGATATAACGAAGCAATCCATTAAAATGCACAGAAATTAACAGACATTTTTGGAATAAATCAATGATCATCGAAGCAAGCATCGAAACACCAGAAACGGTTAGCAGAATTAGAAAAGCAAACTCACAAAATGAATCGAGTGTTGACGTTCGCACGATCGAAATGTAACTAAAACAAACGACTTACAAAACCAAATGCGCAACTTTATCCGAAATAATTGACGAATCGCAAACCAATACAAGCGTTGCTCTACCGCGACGGCTTCATCTGTCTGTCCGGAGATCCAAGACCATGCGATGGGACATTTTATGAATGTCAGCGTGCTTTTTCGTTTTCGATAAGATTAGCACATGGTCGCCAATGGCATGTGCGAATGTGAGCAAACGGTCCAACAGCCAATGAACATTGTGCGCCCAGCATGAATGGCGCCGACAAATAACCAATTGAACACTTATGGTGTTTAATCGCTTTTTGCTGTTTTCTTCAAATTTTTCTGTTTATTTTATTAAATATTTATTGGTCCATCAAGAACAAATATGGTCATTAGCGTCATGTCGAATTATGATTAAGACGAAAATTGAGGCAGCATAAACTTGCCGAGGCAGTTGTTAGATCAGTGGGCCATCCACAAAATGCCATGGCAATCAATTGGTTTTGGGAATTCCCCTTCAAACGGGCCATTTGACTTATGAAATTCAAACAACCAAAAATAATATCATCACAACGATTGATTTCCGACATGTTTTTCTGGTTGATGTTCGGCGAACGCAACGGCAACGATTGAATTGTCAACGTTAAGGTGAATGCGGAGCTCCGAACATCCTACGTCAGACATACCAACACACCTGAGCGCAACGCATTTTCCACAAAAAAACCTCGGCCCAGCCGATGATTCATCATGATTTGAAATGGTTTACGTATTTGTTTGTATTGCATAAATAAAAAAAACGATGTAAACGGCGTGCACGGCGTACAATACAATTCAGCCATTGGCCGGAAATTGCTTCACACTGTTTTGATCTTGAACAGGTTCAAATAGACCTT
>JANSTV010049839.1:0-14343 GCA_027564135.1 Lestremia cinerea
AGTTATTGCCGAAGGTTGGTGTACGTTTTTCATTCAACGACTTCGAGCTATGTGTCAAGACAATTTTATGTGTGCTCCAGCAAAAGTGACGATGACAAAAACTCTAATTCGAATGTTTCTCTCGGTTGATGCGTTTTTTCTCGAATCCAAACCTTTCGAATGAGACGGCAAATGGAGAATCGGGTCACAATGGGGCGCAAAGTGCC
The DNA here is from genome assembly GCA_027564135.1 of Lestremia cinerea. NCBI lineage: Eukaryota > Metazoa > Arthropoda > Insecta > Diptera > Cecidomyiidae > Lestremia > Lestremia cinerea. The sequence goes on from JANSTV010049839.1 coordinate 207, forward strand.
AGAAATGAAATTCAGAGATAAATCATATCGACGAGCTTCGACACTTTCGGCTGTCATTGCTGTAATGCTGATCGATGGCCAATTATTCGTCAAATGGGTGAATCCTACTTTTCTTTGCGTCAGCAATTAGCGCAACTAATGACGAGTCCTTGGCTTTTTCTTCTTCTTGGTGATTTGGCGATTCGCATAGAATGCACGAAGATGCATTAGATTCTCTTGGAAAGGGAAAAAAAAAACTCTTGATTGAACTTATTTTTGTTAAGATCTTTTTATTATTTCGATCGGTGTTGTTGCAAAGGGTGCTGGGATCAAATCCAAGGTCAATCAATAGCCCCTCAGTTCCACACAATTCTCGTACGAATCAGTTCTTTGAATTGATTTTCAAAAGCATCATTACCCAAATCGTACAGTTCCCGACTATTATTCTCATCATAAATATAATCCCTGAACTGAACTGAAGCATCCGCGATTAGTGCGAGGGCATCATCCTTTAGTTCACCAGATTCGGTTTTGTACTCGGTGTTACCAACTACATCCCTCAAGGCAAATTCAGCCCTGCGTTGTAAAAGAATTGAACGAATAGTGAGTCTTGGGCGCAATTGTCTGACCGATGAAAACTCACATTCTTTTTTGAAAATCGGTAATAATATCTGATAGCGATATTTTCCCTTGTCCTTCTATGAATTTCAGAAAATGAACTGTCATTTGGATTCTTGAGGCATCTGCGACTAACTGTTGCATTGTCACTGGCACTATTTCTTTTTCATTTTTTATCTGGTCCTCACACCTGGAAAGGAATCACTCGAACGGAGTTGAAACGAATCGTTTTTCAGTTTTTAGAACTCACATGCGTTGGATAACAATTTCGAAAGCAGATCGTGAGGCGATCTTAGACACGTTATATTCCGTTAATCTCACTAATGGTTGTATGCGACTTGTTTCAGCTCGAAAAGTTATACAAACTGCTATTTTCTCCGTATTTGTCAGATTTCTATCTAAATCCAGATTGTTTATCGGTGTATGATAAAGGGCCCACGTTCGAATCGAGTCATAAGTGCTATACGAGGAACAGAAACAATTTTATCGATTGGTCTTAGGCACAATGATGCACTCACTTTGGCACATGCACCTCGCTTTGAAAGAATAAGACGAGGTCAGTTTTAATGCTACTCGTTAGTTGAGCTTTAACCTCTGGAAGGGTAAAGGATCCTGTAAAACTGCAAACGAAACAACCATCACTTAGAGGTACGATTTCAGAAGCTGGCGAATCTTACTCCAGGCTAGTTAAAAATGCTTGGACTATTTCTCGCGCCTTATATTTATTGAAGAAAGCCAAGACATTCTTGAGGATACTCATGTCGGTGAAGAAAAGCTCTACGGCCAGGGGTCGGCCGGGGTTTCTTTGAGGAAGGAAGATCAAGATTGATTGTCGAGTTTCTTTTGCAGCAGCAAAACACAAAGGTCTTAAGATGTAATCTTGTCTGGACTCTACTTAATCACTCACCTGGACCCCAGTTCCCCCAAACTGCAAGCAAAATGTATTTTGAGCCAAACAGAGGGACTCTAAAAGCTGTGCACTTACAGGTGTTCAGCCACTTCCTCTATATTTTCAAACAGTGGCTGATCGATTTGCCTGTTAGGAAATTAAATTCTAGAGATCATTTTTGATCCGTTTCCACGTCAACTTTACTTACACATCTGAGACACGCACGACTGCATGCACTAGCTTCTCGGAAAGCGTTATGAAATACATGTAGTTGTCGATTAGTTTGTCTCCTAACTCCTGATGCAGATGATAAATGACTCTGAAAGTTGAGACCAAGTTTAGATTCATTCAGATTTGAGAGGGAAAATCCCTTTCTACCTTCCATTTTTGAAATCCTCTTTTGAGGTTGTCTTTGTTAATTCACTGCTTAATGCACTGTCAGCTTCATTGCAGTCTAGAAGAGCCCCTGACGAGTCGGTCCCCTTTTCAAGAGATGCCATGAGATCCATCCTTTATGAAGAAATCAATTGAATAGATTCATCGTACGCATCTTAAAATTGGAGGTCTTACACTTTTGGTTTGCTTTTGGCGAAATGGGCAATCACTCGAAACTTCTCGACTGTGAAAAGCACATTGACATCCACATGTTGCCAGCCAGACCTTGCAGACACAAGTAGAACTCGATTTGCGTATGAATTCCTTGAATGAATGGGAGAGAATGCTCACTTTTCAAAAACTACATCGAAACTGAATGGGAAGAGAAAGACATTAGGGAGTCATGCAATTTTGTTCATGGTCAATAAGATACTACCTCTCTCGGGTCAGATGTACGATTCTCAAATGCAGATGAACGCGCTCGAGCAAATCGTAAATCTCCGGCAAATTATCCCCCGCCCAAGTTGTTTTCATAGTATCCGCGAATAAATAAGAATAAGTGAGCTTCAAGCTCGTTGGCGCTGCTAGGAGGGGTTCCGTCCATGTCGGACCTTTGTGATTTAATGGCAATAATGTACTGATTGACAGCCTCATCGTATCTGCAAGAAAGCGATTATCATTAACGAATGCTTTGGCGATTATCATCCGATGCTTACAATTTAACCATGAATTTGGGGACATGGGTCGATAGGGTATCATCCCAGCAAGTTCTACATGAATTGAAGCTTGAATAACAGTGAAGACCTGTGCAACAAAATCAAACAAACCGAAGAAGGAGCCTCAAACAGGGAAACGAAAGACCTTGCACAACTAATTCGGCATATTTTTCTCCTTGAACTTGCTTCAAGAGTCTGAAGTTGATGAGGATAAGAAAGAAGCAGGACATTTTCGAATGAAAACCTGTCAAACATACTGGCTGCGTAAGGGCTCGTCTGTGAAAACGTACTCCAGCACTTCCCTAGCAACCCGAAAAGATCCTATTTGTTCGCTGGAGTCGAAGAGATATCAGCCGAATTGAATGAAAAGTGATCACTCGAACGGGCTTACTTATCGCCAACAGGTTTCAAGTGGACTTCCCACATCCTTAGGTTTTCCTGACTGTCTACATCCAATATCTTTTCGTAATTGGCCAACCGAAAAATTCTCGCAACACTGAAAACATATCCTTTTAGTATCTAACTGGCAACATCTTAAACGAAAACTCACGCGCCTACTCGAGCCTCGAGAAGTACATTTCTGGGTGCGTCACCTGTCTTGAATCTAGAATAGTACAAATTCCTTGAATTACAAGTACGCCTTTTCTTCCACGTTATTACTTGTATTGCCAAACTACTTCACATTTTACAGAGAAAAATTGATCATCGACCTCAGTGGACTCTGCATCTCGGAGGATAGTATCCGATCTGAAAGTGAAGGAGCCAACGCAGAGATTAATTTGAACATAACTTCATCTAAGAAAGCTTTACAGCTTTATAACATTTTCTACAAATCCCTGCAGCCACCTTTGAGACGTCTCCGAACTGACTTTGATGCCATAAGCGGTGTGTTTGCCCCACATTTCGATCTGCTCTTCGACAGACATGGATTTAGTGAATGAATCGAAGCAATCTAAATTGTCTCCATGTAGTACGCCCCTGATGATGGACTTGATCTCCGCGGATCTGCAAAGCACACAAATTAGGCTCGAAAAACAGCAGCGACTATATTTCCGTACTTTTGGCCGACAACTTGTTCAAACATAGTGCAGTCACTGCGATGGCAAACGTGTGATCAAAGTAATGCCGTATTTTGGTTCTGAATTTCATACGCATCATTCGGGTTCATGTGTTCCTCTTCCTCGGTTGAGAAGAATCCTTTCCAAGTGAAGAACCCGCAATAGCGTTCTGGCACGTATTGCTTGCAGCAACCGTCAAAATATCTGTAAATTTGAGGAATGATTACTTGAGGCATTGAATCGACGGTTATCGATGAGATAGATTACTGAGCAATTTCAATTGATTTTCTGCAATTTTAACAAACAATTATCGTAATTAAAGAAAGATGCGAAAATTTTTGTGTACGGCACGGTTTGTTGTGGCGTTGAAAGAAAAAAAAAATGAGAAAAATGTGTATCTCTATCGCAACAGACGGTTGGTACAGCGCCACTACAGTAGGCATGCTCTCGGCGATAATAAAACTTCTCCGAATTTGCTAGCAGGTGTTTTCTTTGCCAAGAAACGAAAAAAACGCCATTCGAACTCAAATAAAAAAGCAATTAATCAAAAAACAAAAAATTTCATTTCAACTCGTTTTTGACACGTGAATCGATGACCTTTGGGGATTCACGTGTCAAAAATAAGTTGAGATGAAATTTTTTTTAGAAATAATTGTTTTTTTTTCAAATTGATTTCGATTCTAGGAATTACAAAACTCACTTCTTCTTGTCGGAATCAAGTATCTACGGGGAGATCATTAGATTGGGTGAAATCTTGAAAAGTGGCTGGGCTCAAACTTACTCCAACGCCATCACTTGCATTTCCATTAATCCAAGAGGAAAATGACTTTCATTCAATAAATAAAATGTACGATGAGTAATTATGAGCATCGAAAGTAACGTTTCTATCGAACTCACGCTTCTCCTCGTTAAAAATGATCTCTGCCGATAAAGATCGAAATTGAGATTTGACTCATTGTTAAATTGATTAAATCGAGACTCACCCTCGAACCGAGAGACCCCACAGACTTTGCATCGGCGCTGGGCCTAGGCTGCTCATCTTCCGGAAGCAGAAGCATCCACTTTGCTGAAATCTAAAACGATTAAAAAACGATTGATTTATGGATTACAGAGAATCGATCGAAAAATTATCTCACAAAAATAATTTGGCTAAGTAAAATGAGCCACGTCAAAGTCGATGCCATCGATTGTGGCCAAATACAGAGAAATTTATACGAGACTGTTCAAAGCACTTGCGAAAACGCAACTGAAGCGAATGTGGGTGAGACGTCGCTTTTTAAAGACTAGATTTGCTTCTATGAGCAACAACCTGACGCCAAAGGTTCGCATCTGGTTGGTATGTTGGCGTTTACAGTTGATGCGTTAAATCGATATAAGTCTGCGATGTTTCGCTCAATATCGCAATGCAAAAGAAAGAAAATGCCCGAATGACGGCAAACTTCACATTTAATCGAGAATAATGTTTAAAGACAACTGATTCTCCTCTGACTGAGCGAGAGAGCCAAATATTCACTGCACAAATTGCTCATTCTCACTTAACCCACTAGGGGATGTCTTCTGAAATGCGTCATTCCTCTTCCCACGAGAATCGGACTGAACGTGACATGAAATATCCCAACTACATCGCTTAATGATTGCAGCATCAATAAAAGCCAAACAAAAATTGTTTATTTATCAATTCGCTCGTTCATTCAAATTGAATGGTGAAATGGAAATTATTTGAAACCTCGTTCAATTTGCAATGCAATTAAATTACAAAGTTTGTTATCATGGTTACAATATGCAATTAGTAGCATTTGAGAAGCTTAGTTTTCTCAAAACCGGGACATCAGAACAATTTCTTCAAATGAGGTGATATTTTGTCGAGAGTAATTTGAGCCGAGCCAAAGACGGAGATTCGATAGATTTCACCGTGGAGCGAAATCACTTAGCGAACAAAGTTTTCATGATGAACGTCTCGGTCAAGATATGTCTCCTCGTCACCGAAACGGCAGAGAAAACTTTTATTCATGACAAAATGGGCGTAGAAAGAACGAAAAGAAAAATAAACGAAAAAAAATTGAATTTGTCATAATCAACAGGAAGCATTTCAATGAGCAAAAGTAAAGCAATCAACAGCCTAAGTTTATTTGAAATTGCTCAAGTGCTTGCTCCACCGTCAATTTCTTCGAGGGTGAATCATTCATACTCGTCGAATTAAAGTAAAATTTAGTGCTTGATGTTCGCCTATTTGCTTGCAAATTACAGTTATATTGTTTATGTGATGAGAACTGTGCAAAAGTGGAAAACACACAACGGCAAACGTATGGTAAACAAATTTCCAGCACACACGGAGCGGAATGCTCCCGGGTATATGTTTCCAATTTATTATTAAGGAGTAATCCACACTTGAGTTGGTTACGTTCAACAGTGAAGCGCAGCCCACAAACATCACCGGATGAGTTTCATCTTCAAAATTACGTACAATAGATGCTCCACTATTCAAGCGAGAGTTCGCGATGCCTGGCGTCAACATCATAACGTTATTCGTTATTATAGCAAAGCATTATGAATGCGGAATCATTTTCAAATTCCAAGCAAGTACAAAGAAAACGTTAAGTAGATTTTAAAAATTTGAATTTTGTTTCCTTCAACTTGTTTCGATTCCTTCTGCCGTGTATTTCCTCATCGCATTGAATTTCGTCTCTCTGTTGCTTTCTCAAACGCCTTCGCGGTTGCTCTCTTGTTGCTGTTTGACGGCATCCATGTCTCTTTCAGCGGCAAAGGTTTAAACTACACTTGAAAACAGGATCGCAGTAAAAGTATATCGAAACCGAAGCCATAACAACGATAGCGGTTTATTGTGATACACCTAACGGTAAAGCCATAAGTTGCACAAGACGAGTTTTAAGCCGTTTTAAATCGCATCATAATAAAGATGAGTTATTTTTCGATAAAAGATTATTGCTGTCGTATTTTTTCTTTTCTCTGTCTCGTTTTTGTGGATGCACTGCCACGAACGGTGCTAGAGGAAAGCAAAAAAAAAATACTCAGTAAAAGCACTCTCTCAAACGATGATAGACAGATACCACCATCGAGTAAGCGCTGAGCAGACAATGCTTTTCCAATAAATATTCATTCTCGCAGTCGATGAACGATGAAAACGAATGAATTTCAATTAATAACAGTTATTTGTTCGACACTCAGACACATTTTAAGTGAATTAAATTGTTGATACTCTCCCATCGTTGTCGGTGGTGTCTTCGTCATCGAAGTTCAATGCCGTTTTCACTGAAAACCTCTCATTGAAAGCCAAGGTCTGCAAATTCAATCTAAAATTTCAAAATCGATACGATTCCTTCCAGAAATTTCATTGCGATTGTTGTCTCATCTGTCACCCGCCAGTGGTGATGGTTCCCGTTCACCCTCTACGATTCGTCTTTCATCCGGCCCGTCCTCAACACTTCACAAAACACATTCCGTGCGGTGAACAAACACCAATTTCAAACGTTTGTAATTCAAAACGTTAATTAGTTATACGAAAGGATATTAACGAGCCAAAATACCAATGGCAGACGTGTAATTTTCGGTTTTCAACATCATTCTCCAATTTAGATTTCCAACAAGATAATGATAAACATAATTTAAAATTTTCATTCAACATTCGTAATGGTTGTTGCACTGAATGTTATGCAGCCACAATGTTTCGGTCTTGAACTGATGCGATTAAGCATCATTTAATAAAGTGATGGTGGTAATGGGCGCTGCAGCAAAAATAGTCGAGTTAACGATAATATTCGGTTTCAATATCGGTTAGGTCGGCTTGCTGTGCCATGGCTCATCCTCCAATCTATCGCTCTTTTAGCACCGTTTTCAATTGGACGAGGAAGCGCAGAGCATTTTCTCTGGCATTCTCATCACAGCAGACGATTCGCTTTTTACTAGCATCTTCGTCCGAGTCAATTGTTCATAAATTAATTGCAACAAAACTTAATGTCTGGCACAAGTTGCAGACATTGCGTCAATTACCTTTACGTTCGTTTGGGGGATGATTTTGATCCGGACGGAAAGTCCCGTCATTGTTTCGTCGTTTGTTGCCCAACCACAGTCCGCAACATGTGGAAAGCAATAAAAAGCTAACTGAAAGTCGACGAAGCGACGAAGAGCTTATGAGTTTCAATAGGGCTATGGAAGAAGGGCGAGGAGACAAAAGTCGACATCTTCATGTGTGTTGCAACCAGAATTGGGCAACATTGTGGCTGGCAGACACCGTGCAACAATGAATGCCACATTCTGAAGCGGTGGCTCGCAAAATGATTGGCCGTTTCTCTGCCTCAGCAAAAGCATGGAATTTCCGTGCAAATTATGACTGCCGGTGGATTCCGAATGCATTCATTGGCTTCGATGTGCCGGAGCATTACATTTAAACTAATTTATGCCATTCGAATTGTGTAATTTTCATTCATTCAACAACTGGAGCTCGCCCATCTCGCTGTGTTGACTAACGGGTGTGCAGTAAGCGTCCCACGTTGACTCGTTCAAACGCCGACACAAGCCTGCGGTGAACATAATTTAACACACAAAATGCCGAGTCATGTTGGAAAAAAAAATGAAAAAAGCAGTGAATAAACAAAAATTAGATTCTTGCGGCTTGTTGCAGCGAATGCAAAAAGGCGGCATCGTTGGCCTCCGTTATATTTCATTGTGGTTTACATTTTTTTTCCTCCTTTTTGTTTGTGTGCGGTGCGGTGCCCATCACAATTGCGAGCATGCTTTTCGAGTGTTCGGTCCCCGTTGGTAAGTCCTTGGTGTATTTCAAAAGTCACACGAAATCCAAAAATGGAAAATGAATGTATCGCAATGGAACGGCACGGCACAGTTCGAATGTGCCAACGCAAATGCATTTTGGTGTTGGTTGATTTTAATTGTATTTTGACAATTTGATCATTTAAAGCGAAACCCCCAAATGCAATCTAATGAAAGATATTTAACAATTTTTATAGCCCACCGGTCCATGTCAGCCTCGTCGTCATTGTCGACGTTGTTGGACGCCTTTTTCCATGTTTGTGTGCTGCGGTGCATGCACATCGTGCCTTGTCCTCAGTGCCTCTGGGCCAAGAATGCATGCGAATTTTGGGTGGGCGAGAGCTTTAGCAAAATGTTTAATTGCAATGTGGTGGATGTTACAACTTAATTACATTTTGCTTGATGATTATACTTTTACACGTTTCTTCTCGTTATTTTTGTCTCTTTTTTTTGCTCATTTTTGAACTTTTCTGGAAATGTGTTCTTCTGCTGCAGCATGCGAAATCATCAAGAAGCTCACAAACTGGCATCGAGTGATGAAGCAAATTAAAATTAAACTGTAATTGAGTTACAACACGTCGACGAATCTTACGTATCGCATTCTCGCCGCTGTTGATTAGACCTGCTAGTACCCTTGTCTCATGGAGCACGTTTGTTTATGGTCTCAGCTTCTTTGTTCTCTTGAAGAAAATGAGGGATTTCTGTTTGAGCCGTCTGTCGTCTGTCTGGTGCATTGATTCCACCTTGGCATCGAGCAAATAAAACATGAAACAGATTGAATTATTATTCAACTAAATAGAGCTGTGCTTGATGTTGAAGAGCTTACAGAATGATTTTTTAAGCGTTCAGAAAATTTTTAATTAAGAAATTCTGCGGCCTATAATTGACTTTGCGTTTCTCAATTAACTTCAAGTATTTTTTTTTGGGCTTCACCGTCTCACCATCTCACTGTGGCCATGATCGTACCGGCTTTCTTTTTTTTCATTAAATTTTCCACGCTTTTTCTTGCTCGTTCCTTTCGCCATCTCTGCGATTTGACGAAAACCGAGTTCGCGGTGTATAAATTTCTCCCGTTTATAATTTGATACAAAAGATAATTTGAGCAAATTGCAAAATGTGTCTGAAAATACATGACGCAAGCATATTGTTCGGGTGCCGCTGTCTCTCGATGGCATCTACACGAGTTGCGCTTTCTGCCGCTGTATGACGGTCGCATGATGTATAACGTTTTTATTTAATTTTCAAATTCAAACAAAACGAAAAAAAAACCCTGAAATGAGTACCACCATTCTGCTCCAGTGTTTTTGTCGGCGTCTCAAGAATGTATTTTACGGGTGGGCGAGCCTTTTAATGACATTACATTGATGGCTTTTTTGCTTCCAGTGGAGTTTCATCAATATTTCGGTTAGCTGCCGTTTTCATCAATGTGCTATTCTGCAAATCATTTAATTTTGTAATTATTTCCCATCGATTATGTATTTCATGGAATTGGCGGCTAATTTCCCTGCAATCAACGAGACTTGGGTGAATCTGTTATCGGAAAATAATTTTTCCGCTTTCCATTGAAATGGAATTGGGGAAATTGTGTGCCAATAAGCCAAAAAAGCTCTAGAAAATGTATTAAACTGCTGATCTGGCCCCAGGGTGACCGATCAAATAGGCTGATTATACGTTTATATCATTGTCACCAGTCTAGCTCGCCTTCTGGTGATGCCATCACATTCGCCGTTGGGCTTCGGTTCCCATCGTCAACCATGGCTCCGCTCTCGTGAGTCTTGTCTTCCTCCTCAATATTGTCACACATTTACCAAATTGGTAATTCTTTCCATTTATTTCTTCTTTCATTTTCGAAAACTTTTCGTTACGATTCTCAATGTCGCATTCAATGCGAGAACGAATAAAGGAGCAACTGCTTGAAGGTGGTGGAGGGGCGGTGGAAATGACGACTTTCAAATTTCGCTTTGTTCTTGGTAATGCCTTGAAGTCATGGTTGAAAACATCGAAAAGAAGAATTCCTCAAGAATATTAACGTTGCTTGGCGAATGGTAATAAAAATATGGAAAATGTCATATTTTTGTTGGAGTAAGAAGAAGAAAAAGCATAAGAAAAGTCTGACTTGCGAATAGAAGTTTCAAACGACAATGAAAAATTAAAATGACATTTTCGATTTGGTTGCTTCAAAATCTTGTTCGGATATGCAGAAATTTTCCACGAATTTGCATGAATTTTCATTATGGATTCTCGCTGTCAGTTCACCTTTTTGATTCGATTCGTTCGCATGTCATCGGCATTGTCTACATTCCGCGTGCATATCGTTGCTGTCGGAAAAACATCGCAAAGAACAAACAGCGTCTGTTATGGGAGATGTTTTGGAATCTGTTTGCTCGACTAATTGAGGCATCGTTCACTGGATTAGATACTCCTCCAAGTGCTGATACGGCGACCTTTCGACTAAAGGTTTCTCCGACGACGAACATTCATTTGACTAACTGACCCAACTAACTAGACATGTTGTTGATCCGACTGAATTACTATCGGATAATCGGCCCGCCAGCTATTTCCCATCCAAACCTAAGCGGCACATTCTGTTGGGTTGCCGCTGCCGGCGATGTGCAGGCTACGCCAGCAAACCGTCCTACCTCAAACATAAAATACACATTTCGTTGCAAAACATTGCTATTCTTGCCGCATATTGGAATCTTGTTTGCCTGCAGGTTGGCGCTCTGTTCTGCATTACGATGCAAACGAGATTTAAAAGAAGGAACGCAGGGGCAAAAGGCAACATTCGCCAAGCGAAAACAAGCTTAGCTCATTGTGCTTGGGAATTGAATGGATTCCATTGACGACAGCCAACAGTGTGCGACGGCTGCCACTGCTTTTCGATGGAAATCGCTGTGTTGCCGTTCAAAAACGTATGTTTCATTTGAAATTCATAAATTCCAATCATTCAATCGGTTGCATAAAATATGAATTCTAACGTGAATATTTGGTCGCTCTCAACCGGCATCATTCCAATGTTCCTTCGATTTTCTTTCAATTTCGTTTCTCTCATCGAAGCGGCAGCCGGGGCAGGAAAAAAAGTTAAAACGAAAAAAAGAGAGAGAAAAAAGTCGAAGGCACTTTTTCCACATCCAAACCATTTGCTTGCAACGAGCGCAAAGCACGCAACCATGAAACAGTTATAATCCTCCGAAACTGGCATGTGTGTTTTTGCTGAATGATTTTAACATTTGGTGTTTGCGCTTCAAAAGGGATATAAATGAGAGGTTATATTTTATATTTATGAAGATATTTCGGTTCGGAAAAGCATACATTTTGATTGACTGCAACATTTCTTGCTTCATTTATTCGGTTCTTGATGGTGTTTTGCCGGCGAACACAAACGATCGCTTGACGTTAAGTGTTTCGATTGTGAGGTGTTCAGGCGCATTGTCTGTCGGGCTAATGGAGGATGAAATTCGCGCAACGCAGCAACAACAACAAAACGACCGGTCGAATGATTGAAAATGGATTGTGGATTTTTCTCCAATCTATTTTTGATGAATGAGTTTCAGGCCAATTTCCACAACTATTGTGTGTTTGGGTGAGGTTGCGGGTGCGAGTATGGAACCACGTGTGTGTGACTGTGTGTTTGCGTTCAATTTAGGCTAGTCATCGTTCAAGCATGAAATATTTGAAAAGTGATGGAAATGGCCTTTAGTCATAAAGTGAACAAAATGAAATCCATCAAAAAGAACAACAACAAAAGAAGAAAAAATCCATTGAGAAAATGACCAGAGGCATTTCCTTTCATTTATACCATTTTTGTGAGGGCCGGTCGCATTGTCTGAAATTAAAATGATGATCATTTCGAATTTCGTTTTCATTCCGAAATCAACACACATCTGTCCACGTGGAACAGCGAGAGTCCATTTTCTGCCGCAATTGAAAAAGGCTACTTTCAAAATTTATCAAATAATATTTTATTAAATAAATAAACTCAAACGAAAAATAATAAATCATTGAAACTTTCGTTTCCGTCGATGGTTTACGAGTGAGTCCACTGCGAGATGAATGCGGGGGGAAAAAGAGAGAATTCTGACGGAAAAGTACAGTACTTTTGCAGAGCCGATGATTTACATCCACAACTTCCAAAGTTCTGTTCTGTTATTCATTCGGGTAACAAGAGCGCTCATTATTGAACGCAGAGACGCATCTCACATTGTAATCCATTCAAGTGGGGAATATTCATAGCTTCCACCAAAACGTCGTAATTACAAGAATGAAAATCTGAAAGAAAGAAAACTGCAAGAGAAAAGCAGCGGCAATCTGGTAGTGGTAAGCGAAGCGTAGAGAATAATTTCTCGCTTTAAACTATTTTCAATGCGGACGCGGGCATGTACCGAAAAAGAAATAGCTCGCAAAAACATTGCAAAGCGAATTTTGTTGTTTTGTCGGACGGATTTTTTTCTTCTTCTCCTTCTGAATTCTCTCAGCTGAATGCAGAAGACAACATCAAGCAGAAAAGCAACAAGAACGTTGGAACTTAAGATGAAAATGATGCGATGAAAAACGGAATGGACGAAAACGGCACACAAGGAGGAAAAATCCGAAGAAACCAAGCACATTTGGAGCGAAACTAATTTCAGCATTTTCTATAATGGACACACTAGTAGTACAACAACAAAAAGCCTTTCTCTTGCCCATTCACACATACACACACACTTTCTCAAGCGAAGAAAAATCCAAACGAAAAACAGTTTTTCTTCCTTCGTTTCGTCTTCATTTTTATTTTCTTAATTTTCATTTCCATTTGACCGCACACAAGTCGCATTTCAGTCGCTCCAGTTGTTGTGCTGTCGGCTCATGATACAAGTTTATTGAATAAGGAATCAGAAGCACTGTTTCAATGGACTGACCGACACAGGCTGGTTCCATTGTGCACTAATGCTTGGATACGAACCATGTCGGGCCGTTCACTTCCATTTCGAAGAGACGTGAAAGAGCCTGTTGGTTTCGTTTTGAATTCACTGCTTCAGATAGTCTTTTTGCATACAAGATGATTCTAGGGATATCCCATCTGATGTCAATCAAATGTGTTTTTCCTTCTATTTTTCTTTTTCTTTTTCCTAGCCTGATGGAAAAATGGTTCGCATTAATTCCAAAATCGTTCATTGTTAGACAAAAGATTCGATAAGACCCAAAAGTCATGGAGAATGGTTGACCTTTGGAAAGTTAACAATTTTCATCATAATTCCTTCTTTCACAGGAGCATTTTCAATTGAATATCTCACATTAAGCATTTATATTATATAAGGAAAATAAGAAATGTTTGCCTGCGGCTGTACAAAAGCTTAATTTGATCCTAAATAACCTCTTTAAAATTTAAACTGATGCCACCCCCGATGGGCATTCGAGAAACATTCACAATGCGAAAAAGAAACAACGACAGTCGCACACGAGAAACGGAAGGAAAGAAAACAAGCGAAGATAAAAAGGAGATTCGAATTCATTTTGAGGTTCTTCTTTTTCCACTCGTTTTGCGGTTCGAAAGTTTTTTTTTCTTTTTTGTTTTTTCTTTTCGTCGTTTTTACTGGTCCTCTCATGAAATCGAAAACGAACGAGCCACACATGAAAACGGTGTGCCGAACAAAGGCAAGCGCAAGAGAATTCCCAATGAATTCGTTTCTTTAACAATTTCGGTTTGCGTAATAACATTTAACACAACTTCAATGCCA
>JANSTV010049850.1:0-14338 GCA_027564135.1 Lestremia cinerea
AGAAACTCAGCTCAGTGTGCTGCAAACTGTCACGAGAATCGTGGACATTCAATTCTGTCAATGCTCGAATGAATTCACCAAAAAAATGGGAGTCACTTCTGGCGGACATCACTAATCTGGAATACACGGTCGTTAAATGCAAGAGTGTCATCAAGAAACTGTTCAATGACAGCAGTCAACTTCAGGACGAGGTTTGTCGCTTGTGGCCTCCAGCTGAGGATATGTATTCATGCGATTTTGTCATTCTCGTTTCAGGAAAAAGCCTTGCTGACATCGCTGCTGAGAGGATTTGAAACAAAATTGAATGGTGGAGCCAAAGGGAAACTTTCAGCGCATATTTTGGATATGTTTACTGAGGCAAAGCGTATTCAAAGCGAACAGAATGTTGACGAGAAACAGAACGTTTCTTTGGTAAGAAGGAAAACACTTAATTCTGAAAAGAAATCGATTGTTTCATGAGTCTCCTTTCAAATGCAGTCATTGCCAGATCCCATCGAGAAGCAATTCACATTGCGTGTCTCTGGAAAGACGTCTTCCTGCACAGGAACCGGAGGACCGCAGTTCTTGAGGTGAGACCCAACCAGGAGGCCATCAATTCAATTTAATTTCATGATTTTTTTTTCATTTTCCAGAGCTATTCTCGGACAAAACGAATTCCGGCTATGCGGTGCTTTCTCGCGGGACACGACATTCTTCTAACTTTAGCCTGTTCCATTATTTTCTCTCTTATGCAAGCAGTGGTAGTGCAAGCTGCCCTTACCCAGAGCTGAATCTCAAAAGTATTTTAATTCCCCTTGGTTGGTTCTCGGTTGACTTTTCGTTGGTGTCTTGACAGTCTCTCATGAAAGCTTTTGAAAAAAATACTGCAGGTGCGTCAAACTGTGCTCATTTATTGATTCGAACGAGTTGAAAGTTATTGTGTTTGAAAATCTTAATAAATGCATAAAAAACGAACATCAAACACACAATCGAATGAATAAAAAACTTTGAAAAGAGGACTGATTTATCATTCTCGGGGCAGCGTCGGCTTAACCTTGTGCACCGTGCTGCTTCGGTTGAACTTGACAGAAATGCGACGGGAAAAAACTGCGAAGAAACTCTCCTTTTCGCTTTCAACCTTTCCGTGGCCGCGCACTCTGTTGTAGAGATATCTAAACTTGTCGCCGTGGACAAAGTAAAAGTACTCGTAGATGATGGTGATGAGTGCTATACCGATGCCCAAGAAAATGATCGAGAATATGCCGCCCATGTTCGCAATCGAGATGCCGTCCTGTGGATCCTCTGGCTTCCTGCACGTGGCCCGGTATGCCCTGTTGGTGAACCAATGCTCCTTCAGGCGCGCCAATTCGCCTTTTGTGATCAAAGTCCGAATTCTGAAATTCAATATTCAGGTGTTGGATTGCGAAACCTAGTCATGCGAGAATGGCTTACGCCTCGTTGAACTTGTCCTTTAAAGGTGAACCCTCTTGGATAGCGATCCCGTACGGCCTCTGGGCGAATTCATTGCCGATCATTTGCAGGTCGCAATTATTCATTACCAAATAGCGAACATCGGTGGCGTCAGCCAACAAAGCGAATCCAGTTGCCGAAGTAGACCCGCGAACTCGATTGAGTGCGAGTTCCAAGTTTTTAGGTGAGCCCGTCTCCTGTATTGCTTGCCAGATTTTCGTGTACTTGCTGTTGACTGGGTAATCCCACACGGCCAATTTGGATCGTTCAAAAGGCGTTAGGGACTCATTCAATGCCACGTTCTTCCAAATTTCGTAGAATTCATTTTCGATGGAGCTCATGCGATTGAAGTAGTGGAAGGCGTCGGAGTCAAGCAATGGCGCGTACAATACCTTGTACTGTTTGATTAGACTCTCGAAGGATTCGACGGGCTTGTCCAAACGTGAAACTGTTAGGAAGGCGGCCAAGTTGGCGGTGTACGAGGCGATAATTATGAAGCCAAACAGCCACCAACTCGCCGCCACAATTCGCCCCGATAGGTCTGGAAAAACAATTGCCTTTTCAGCTGGAGGTTCGAAGGCGACTCCAAATTACTTACTCTTAGGCGCTTCACCGCCCCCTTGAGGAGTCAGCGAGCAACAGCAAAACCACAAGCATTCCTTTACCGTGAAGTCACGTTGCTCATCATCGTTGGCATATCTCTCGCGATTGTTTGTCAAACTGTACGGGCTCAAGTACTCGAAAGCCTTCATCAGAAAACTGAGAAAGACATCGTTTGTGTTGTTTGCGATTTTGCGATGGAAATAGAAAGCCACTCACCTCGTGAACAAATAAGCGCCGAAAATGCAAAACCAAACGTTTGTCTCGAGGACAGTCCAGAATTTGAAGAGTGAACTCGGCGGCTCGGTCACACGCATCAGAATTGCAATGCCCACAAGGTCATAGAACGACATAGTGAAATCGACCGCAGTCTGGCGTTCGGAGGTCACCGACATCGTCCCAAGTCCGACGTGCACTTCCCTGTCGAGCAACTTCTGAACGACTCCATTCCATCTTCCTTGCTTATCTCTCTGCCCGAAGGATGTGTCCTCGATGATTTTGTATTGAACCCCGAGCATCTTGGTGATCTGATCGAACATGTCGATGCAGTAGCCTTTAAATCCTCGGGGCGATCCCGGGTCTCTCATGATGAACGGTGGTTGCTTAATTGGATTGAATTGATTGCTTTCTATTATATCTTCCGTGGATATCAGTGAATTACACTCACCACGACCACTGCCACGTGTAAGATTGTCTCCGGCTGAACGGTTTTCACCGCAATACCCCTATCAAATATAATTTCATTGGATCCAAGAAGCATATGCCCCATCGAGATATAAGTATTCGAGGTAGCCCAATAGATAGGCAATTTTTCGCTCCAGTAGTAGGCGTAATCGTTAAAGCCTAACTGGGATGCCGGATCGGGGCGAACGATAGCTCCGTAGATTGTATGGTCTGGCACCTTCAGAAAAACTTCGTTCAGATCAATTCCCTGCTGATGAGTGTTCGATCCATTGTACTCTTGACAAGTTAGATGTTCCCCTGGGTTCGTCCAACTGTCTATTCCAAGGCTTTGCGAGAAAGGAGAAAATGGCTAATTACATTGCACTTCAAACCAAACAACAACTCACTTGATCGCAGTTACTGTCCTTCGGATTAAATTTTCGTAGAAAGTGGCAATTGTTTGATATTTTCCAAAAACCAGCAACTTTGATACGAGCATCCAATTCAGATTATTTGAAATTTCATCCGATGGAATAAGATGCCAAACAAAATCTCCTCCAGAAAACCGAGGCCTAGCCACGCCTAAAACGGTCTGGATTGTGGTATTCCTGGCGAAGATAAAAAAGTTATAAATTTCGAGCCTTCGCAATTTGTTCAACTGCGACGCCATTTCCTGCGGCCGCGCAATAGCACTGATGACGTGTCGCGCTGAGATATTTTGAAACTTGACGCGCATTTGATCCATCGCTAAAACGAAAGGAATAGCGATCAGTTCAGTGCCTGATTGTGAGGAGGACTTGGGAAGGCCAACCGATTGAGTCATCATATAAAATGGCGGCGCTGGTGATGTTCATGCGCTTTATGTATGGTCGAACAGCATCAACTATGGTTTCGATTGGAGGGCAAATCCGCAGGAGATACTTCGACTGGGCTTCGGACAAGTTCTTCCAGGGTCCCAGCTCACCATGCGATGTAGACACGGTTGGCAACCCCATCGCAGCGGTGAATGCTTTCACGGTCTCCGACATTTGGCCGAATCGTGTGAAATCCAAGACCACGTGAAGAGTTTGATTTGCCTTGATAATGTCCTCGTAGCGAGCGCAAACTGTTTCAAAGAGAGGCCAATTAGAACAGTCGCGCGCAAATGAATCATGGTACTCGCACTCTTTTCCAATGTATTTTTTGGGCTTGTCTCATCCGTCTCAACATCTATTACATTCAGTGGTCTATCGACTTCTGGATTTACCATTGACATCCTAAGTGCTGTGAGAGCTTCCTCGTTCCCTTTATCGCGGATGAGCACTGTCAAGAAAAATGGTGGATGATCTTGTGGCGCCTCGTTTCGTCGAGGGCTGATTCACTTACGAGAATTGATTGCCGCTTTCGGCTGAGCCAATGCTTGATGCAGGAAATAAGTCATTAACAGCAGCAGGAGGTCTCCTTTGGGGCGTGTTTTTTTCATCCTAACTCCGCACGTTCAAGATTTTTCAAAATTATTTCGCGAACTAAACTTCGGTTCCGACTGAGTCGAAGAAGTTTTTGAATTTGAGTGAGGAATATTCGTGATGGCGATTGACTGCAACTGTAATTGCCTTGCATAATTCTGTGTCCGGGCAGGCAAAGGTGGTCGGAAATGTTTGGAGGAAGCGCGTTTCCTCGACGACCGAACTATTTCTTAATAACTGACGTGTTCAATTTCAAATGCATTGTCGAAACCCTCAATGTCAGGTAATGTCAAATGCACGAGCTTTGGCATTCACCTTCCGGTCGATGAAAATTATAATTGCACCAACAGTGGAATGAGGATGAGCTCGTGGCTCCGCATTGAGCAATTGAAAGGAACGCTCTTGAATGTCAATTAACGTTGAAGGCACGTGTCTCCGATGCACTACAATTCGCCACTATCAATATCGTCGTTGAGTTGTTGTTGTCCTTTCCGATGCTTCTGATTTAATCAAAATACATTGCTCATGCAGTGCTGACAATCAAAACTCCTCGTGATTTATTGAATGAATGAATAAATAGAATGTAAAATTGATCTTCAGAAACACATATTCAAGAGATGAAATCTCAATATTTAGCTTGAAATTCGGTAGCGGGTTCCTGGCCCTCCTCACTGGCGGTCCCTTTCTTCTGAATCGTGGTGCCTCGACTGTATTTGATCGAAACTCGTCGACCGAAAAGCGAGAACAATTTGCGCTCGCCTTTTGCTTGGGGTTTGCCGACAATTTCTCCATCTTTGTTGACGAGCACCTCGATATTATGGCGACGGACATCATGAAGATACTCGTACAAGAGGGTCGACATTGAGACGACGATGCCGCCGAAAATGACCACAAAGACGCCTCCAATGTTGGAAATTGAGATGCTTTCTTCACCATCCTCTCCCCTTCCGCATTTGGCATTCATCACTTTGTTGGAGAACCAACGCTCTTTGAGACGTTCCAGCTCCCGTCTGTTCAAAAGTGTCAGAATTCTGGAATGAAATTGTGAATAATCTAATTTGTTGGTAGATTAAGTAAGTGCTCACGCATTGTTGAATTGATCCTTCAATTGAGATCCTTCTTGGACGGCAAAGGCGTAAGGTTTACGGGAGAATTCATCACCAACAAGATGCAAGTCGCAGTTATTTATGACCTGGTAGCGAATGTCTGTGGCATCGGCCAGCAGAGCGAACCCAGAAGCCTGGGTTGATGCTTGAACCCGAGTAACGGCCTCTTCCATCGTTTGCGGTAAGCCTGTTTCGTGCATCAAATTCCAAAACTTAGTGTATTTCTGGCTAAGAGGATAGTCCCATACGGCCAAATTGGATCGTTCAAGTGGCGACAGCGATTCACTCAATACCCTGTCTTCCCAGATTTTGTAGAAACGCTGCTCAATGTCTTTCATGCGCTCAAAGTAAATCATCGCTTCGGAACCGTTGATTGGGGCAAAGGTTGTCTTATATTGCTTGATCAAATCGTCGAAAGACTCGATGGGTGTTTGCAGGCGATTCACCGTCAAGAACGCAGCCAAGTTTGCCGTGTACATTGCAATGATGACGAAACCGAAAAGCCACCATGTGGCTGCTACAACGCGCGCCGACAAGTCTGGAAGCAATCAACTATTTGATGAACGGTTCTGATTAGAAACCCAATCCACCTACTCTTGGGCGCTTCGCCACCGCCTTGGGGTGTGAGGGATGTCATCGAAAACCACAAGCACTCCTTCAACGTGAATTCCCGTTGTTCTTCGTCGTGAATATATTTTTCACGAACATTCGACCGACTAAATGGACTCAGATACTCGAGAAATTTCAGGAAAAATCTGCAAGAGGCCGATTAATTGGAATACTTCGAACGTTGAAGGGACAACTACCCGGTGAATAAGTTGCAGCCCAGAATTGCCAGCCAAACGTTCAGCTCGAGCACCGTTAGAAATTTGAACACTGAATTTGGTTGTTCGGAGATCTTCATCATGATGGCAATGCCGACCAAGTCGTAATACGGCACCGTGAAGTCGATAACACTTTCACGTTGAGCAGTAACCGACATTGAGCCTACGGCCACATCTGCTTCCTTGAGCATTAGCTCTTGAATCGCTCCATCCCATGTGCCGTCTTCGTTCAATTTGCCAAAGCTGCCATCGGCCACCTCTTTGATCTCGTAATCGAAGCCAATCATCAAGGCGATTTGATCCAGCATATCGATGCAGTAGCCTCTGAATCCTCTGGGTGATGTCGGGTCTTTCATGATGAAAGGAGGTTGCTGCGAGTTAATTAGATTTTAAACGAAAAGCCTTCGTCCTTCAGCAGAGCGGAGCTGTACTCACGACAACAGTTATCACGCGAAATACAACATCGGCTGTGAAATTTGTCATATTTATATTACTACGAAATTGTATTGGTTCATATAAACTGGCACTCCAATGTCCTAATATTTTTATATCTTGTGATCCTCTGGCTAGAATAGAAACGTGAGAGTGAACAAATGTGCGGCCGTTGAATGGAGAATTTTCGTTGGCAGGCAAGATTAGCTCATCGGCGAGTATTCCCTTTGGATCTGCTTTAACAAAATGTTGCCTCAGGTCGATGTCGCGCCTTGGTGTGTTTTGCCCGTCATACTGACTACAGGTTAGGTACGTCATGTTCAATGGGAATGCGCTTTTTTTGACCATATCTCTGAGTTTTTGACAAATTTCACGAAAATTAGCGTATTTCTTACAACTCTCGAGCTTAAGCTCACCTGAGAGCAGTAAAGGTCCTCAGAGCCAAATCAAAGTAGAAATATCCATGATAGTTCAAAGTAGACGTCTGAAAGACATTTCATTTTATTCGGAAACTAAAACTGAAAAGATGAGACCTACCAATTGTCGTAGATTGAATGGAATTTTATAACGCGGGAACAACAAAAATTCTATGAAGCTTCGATTGGTTGCCGTTGATTTGATGTCTAGTCCACCATTAGGGGTCATAAAATGCCAAACAAAGTTTCTTGCGAAATATTTCGGCTTAGCCGCACCTAGAAGAAGCATAAACAAAGGATGGCTTTTTTTGGCTATTTTCAAACACAACTTACCCAGAACGGATTGAATTGAAGATGGATTGCCCAAAATGAAGTAATTGAAAATGTCGAGATTTCGTAGACTATCAATCTGGGATTTGAGTTCATTTGGCGGTGCAATCCGGGCTATGACATGCCTGGTTGGGATGTTGGTCAACAGCTTGTGTTTGTGATTCATCACTGCAAAGACACCCCTGGGAGTCAGTCAGCACAATGTACGTGGGAATGATCGATTGCGATTACCAAACGAGTCATCATACAATATGGCGGCGTTAGAGATGTTCATGAGCTCGATGAATGGTCGCAAACAGTTGACTAACATGTCTAGAGGGGGCATCACCTGAAGAAGATATTGCGCTTGTTGTTGAGTCAACTTGTCCCATTGCAATAAGTCGCCGTCTTGTCCGTACGATGCTGAAACTGTTGGTATGGCCAAGGCGGCTGAGAACATTTTTGCTGCTTCCGAAGTCTCTCCGGTTTTGGTATAATCGAGTATCACATGGAGAGTTTCATTGTTATTTATCCATTCTTCATAGCGAGCGCAAACTGATCCGAATCGAATGGATTAGCTTTTCGTGGACGAGCGGAGATGGTGAATGAGTACTCACTATTCTGAATGGTCTGAGTGGCATTGTCTTTGACTGTGTGGGCTGTCGTTAGTTTTACAGGTAAGTTGAGTTCGGGTCTCTTGTGAATGTACTGCACTACTTTTTCAACTCCATTAGTAGCGTCCTCATTATCCGGATCATTGACAAATACTGCAAAAGCCAACGGTGATTTCGTAGCGACGCAAGACCTACATTTTTCCTTGCAAACTTCCACTTACGGACGTTGATGAACTTGGTCTCTTCGGTAAAGCAATCCATCCCAAAGTAGACTCCTATGAGAAACACCAGAGCTATCTTGTAGCGCTCTTTCCACATTTCGCCTTCTCTTTTAGATGATGATTTTGCTTGTTTGACTTCCGGTCGACCGATTTAGTCAGAACTTGAAAATGGAATGGAATTGCGCTCTTTTCAAGTGTAGTTCTCCAGCAATTGTTTCGAGTTGCGTTTCCCCGGTGATAGCCTCCACGGAGGTATGTAAAAGTGTTGAAATGCTGATTGCTCAACTGTTGCAAGCTAGCTTATGTCGTCGATCAATGTAATGCTCGTAGGTGGCAATTTCGCTGCACTGGGTCAAACTGTGTGGCAACCAGGGAGGTTAAGTTCAAGCTAATGTAGCTGCCCATTTCAAGGTCCTCCAAATACAACACAACGCAATAAGCATATAATTTAAAAATAATTTTTCGATGGAACTTTTATTTATAAACAAGCGAGAAAATCGTCAAATAAACGTCTCTTTCAACTAATTAATTCCTTGATCGAATTAATAAACGGCAAAAGGTTCTGCGCTTCGAACAGAATTACCTTCCGATAAGGTATGAGCGTGCTATCATCCTCGACCCAATTTCCCGAAAGTGCCGAATCAGCTTCAGCCTGAACGGAATACTCGAAACTAGCATTCGCCTTCTCGCACAACAATTCCTCCTCTCCATTCGAATACACGTCATCCTTCGAGGTGCCATCCTTTGGACGATAGAATTTAACCAGCATCACGTAATGTTGGAACCCAAATCCTTGACGCTTCACCGCCGCCCGTTGGATTTCTTTATTCAAATTTTCCAACAGAGGAACGGATATTTGCGGTGGGATATTGATGAAACGCTCGTTTATGAGGAACCCAGTGACGATATCATCTTTGACCAACGCATCTTTGAACAATTGTTTTGCTCCGGCTTCAGCAAATTTCTCCATTTTTTCTAGCAAATATCCTCGAAGTTGTGCAATGCAACCAGTGCCCACAACATTCGATATATTCAGCGCTGTCGTAACCCCAAACACAGTTCCTGCGTCGTTGAAGTCTTCATCATCATCGTCGTCGTCTTCCATATCTTCGTCACCCTCACTCTGGATAACAACACTTCCAATGAAATTTTGATCTGAAATTACTTCAATTAAATGCTATTCTTTCCCGTTCATTGCAGTTCCTCACCGATAATTATATCAGACAATTCCGATAGATTGATGTCTCCCTTAAGGAAAAGCTGCTGAAGAAGTTGGCGAACTCCATGGAAATCTGTGTTGATCGGATTCCGTCCTTCGAAATCCACTTGAATCACCTACAAATGCCAAAGTGTCAGTCAAACGTCCCATTTCCACTTGTGTCTGATCCACTTACTTCATTCCCCTTGTAGCCATCGTCCGAATCAAATGCATCCGACTCAGACGAGCTTGTTTCTTCCTCCATTTGATCCTCTTTCTTCGCTCGTTTATTGGATGCCATTTTCGTTTCTGGTTCTACCGAGTTCTCGACAATTCAAAAAAGAATATTCCGCCGTCAGTGCGACTATCGCGTTTGTTATTCCTACTCGAATATTGCGGTTATGTGTTCAATGTTGTGGTTGATACAAAAAAGCACATGATAATTTGACATTGACATTTGACGGGCGAGTTTACACGAACGATTCTCTTTTAAACTGGCTTTCCGCTCCGGACTAGTTCACTTGTAGCAAATTTCAATTTTCAGCAACGAATGTCTCTCAAATCCAATAAATTCAAAGTTGCTCGGAAGTTTTTTGTCTCAGATTTTGTTTTTATTTCAATTGAATGATAACAAATATTTATAATGTTTCTATCAATAAGTTACAATACAGTCAATGTGGGATTGCTGGAGGACGCGATCCCAAACTCTCTAATAATGAAATGAAGCTGGTCTGTTAAAGTCAATAAAACGGAAAATGTCTAAAATAAATTGTAAATTCATACTTGCTACGTCCTGAATTCGTTTAAAGTTTCCACTTTTTTCTTTATCGCTTTTTTTTTGTTTTTTTTTTTTTTTAAACTAAATTATCAATAACGACTAGAAATCACTCGTTTTTGGAGAAAATCAGAAGAAAGAAGCTCGAAGTGTATTCAAAAATTGTCAAAATTGTTTGTTTGAGCTCTCGTGACAAATCGTGATATCACAAATGAAGCACTGGATCGAGCACGTTTCGTCAATTGGACGAGGAGACTAGAGGCATCCGAGAAGCAAAGGCCAAACGTCTGAATTTTCACGACTCGTTTGTTCAACAGTTGTTTTGATTTTATTTTTGGTCATCACTTACAACTAAACAATAGACAAATTGAAAATAACTCAAGACTAGAATCGTTCTGGAAGAAATAATAAATAAAATGCGAAATAAATGGAGTTTGAAAAGAGACCGAGTGGCGTCAAGGAGACTTCTGTTTGTTTGCTTATGTGTGGTTGTGTTTGTGTGAAGCGAAAAAAAACGAAAGAAAAAAAAACCCGAGAAGCAAAACAAATTCTGGTGGCCAGAAACGTCCATGAAATCAAGCACTGAACGAACGAATGTGTTTGCTCGCCAACACATTGAGTGTTATTTGAATTCGGGTAACGATTATCTCGATCCCTTTGGCGAATTGGCTTCCTGTTCCAATTTGCTCAATGTCGCTTGGACAAGTTTCTTGTATTTGCCCACCAACTCTGGGAGATCATAGGCAATGGACACGTCCAGCTTGTTGATGGGACATCCCCGGAAGTATGTGCAAGTTTCCGAGAGTTTCTTGAATTCGTACAACGGATTCAAATGGAAGAAATCACGGTAAACATCTGGATCGGGCAAATCGTACCGCGAAATGTTCGTCAGCGTTGACAGGCCTTCGTAAATGTGATAGTTCTGTGGATGTTCGATGATTTCGGTGGAGACTTTCTTTTTGTTTCCGAACAATGTCTTGTGGTTGTAGTAGGTGGTCAAGTAGCAGTCGACCATTTTGGCGTGATTGCGGACACGGACCTGTGAGAAGAACGGAAATCGATTGTAAAAACTGTGCCAAGCAAGTGAGCAACGACAATTTTAAATACGAACCGCAAATCGACGGGCGCTGGCAATCTTATTCTCAATACGAAGGTCGACAGCTTGACGCAAGTCACGCAGAAGAGCACGCTCTTGGGCATGCAACAAACGCACTGGTGCGCCTGCCTCGTAAGGATGCGACCACAAGGAGGTGGTATACATTACTGGTGGTTGGGCGGAGGACATCAAAGGCGAGATGTTCCAAATCAACGCACTTTGAACTCGCAACAGCTCTTCGGCCTTGACGATATCGGCTTTGTTCAAAACGATTCGCGTTTGGTACTCGCGACCCTTCAATTGATCCAAGATCGCTTCGGTTTCTGGTCCAACATCCAACTTTGATGGATCGTATACCAAAAATATGATGTCAGCGCGATCAATGAACCATTGACAGGCGTCGTTGAAGGGGAAGTGACGTGACACTTGTTTGCGCACTTCCAAAATGCCAGGAATTTCGACGATATTGATCTGAAAACAAATTCCGGGAGTCATCAAAATGTCACGTTTGCGATTGTCGAATTACCTTTTCCAAGAGTTTGTTTGGCAATCGAAGACCTCGCAGACGATCGCCCAGACCTTGGCCGAATTTCTGCAAGCCGGAGAAAGTCCAATCGGCTGCCAATTGGGTGCCGTCCAACACCTCTGGTTGGTCACCGTGCATCAAAATATTGAAGTAGGCTGGGGATGGTTCAGCACCTGAAATTTCAACAAGCGTTCATTGAAATCAATTCCGACTGGAATCCCCAGTCTCGGAGAAGCTCTCGAACAGACCTGTCCGGATGGAATTCTCCGTGTACTCGTTATCGGTCAAATAATTCAAGATCGTAGATTTGCCACCGCTCCATGGTCCCATCAGCAAAAGCAACGGCTTCGAGAAGATTTCCGGGTCGCCAAAATGACGATTACTCAAATCGCGGTATTTGTAGAGCGTTTCCAATGGCTTTATGGAGTTCTCGTAGATTCTTTTCAGATCCTTGAGAACCACATCCGCCGCTTTGTTGAGAGCGTTTTCCTGTTCGTCTGAGTCATCGTCCAAATGAAGCAACTCATCGATGTGATCACGATCACGACGATTTTTGGGAATTTGGAATTCCTGTATGAAGAAAGCCATTGGTCCATGAATAAAAGATTTGAATAGAAACGAGAGCAACTCACAAGCAATAAATCTTCCTCCGGGTATGATTTTGATTCCGAATTGTCGTCGTTATCATCATCATCATCGTCAGCTGCTTCAGCATCGTTTTTGTTGTCATCTCCTTCTTCAGTATCCTCATCATCTTTCTTGTCAGCTGCTTCGTTCTCTTGGCTGTCATCATCACTGCCATCAGCAGCTTCAGTTTTCTCCTCGGAATTATCATCATTCTTTTGATCTTTGTCATCGTCAGCCTCATCCGACTTGTTATCGTTGTCTTCGGCCGTATTACCATCAGAATCCTCTTGTGAGTCATCGTCATCGGATGGCGCAGCAGCATCATTTTGCGCAGCCTCCTCGGCTTTTACAACCTTTTCTTCGACAGCTTCACCGGAGTTGTCATCATCGGATTGTTCCTTTGAATCGTTCTCATCGTTTCCGTCGTCCTTATCGTCATCCTTGTCATCGGCATCGGCTGCCTCATCAGCCTGTTCTTTGGAGTCGTCATCGGCTGCCTCATCAGCCTGTTCTTTGGAGTCGTCATCGGCTTGCTCCTTAGAATCGTCATCAGCATCGTTTCCATTGACCGCTACTTCACCAGACTCATCCTTGTCAGCCTGTTCAGTACTGTCTCCTTCGGTATCGTCGCTATCATCTTCTGCGGCTTCTTCTTTCTCATTCGAATCATCATCGTCTGCCTCGTCGGCCTTCACTTCTTCTTCTTCTTCATTGGCAACTTCAGATGCATCATTCTGCTCTTCCGCTGAATTGTCATCATCAGCAGCTTCGCCATCGGCTTCGGTTCCATTTTCAGCCGAATTGTCGTCATCCGCCTCGTCCTCCTGCTCGCCGTCCTTCTCATCGTCTTTGTCGTCATTCTCCTCGCCAGATTCGCTATCATTATCATCATCCTCGGCGGCGGCATCCTCCTTGTTTTCGGCCGAATCGCCGTCATCTTTCTGCTCTGTCGATACATCGTCAGTTACAACGCCATCGGCAGGCTCGTTATCGTTGTCATCGTCTCCATCTGGTGCCGGCACCTCCTTGCTCGCATCGTCATCATCATCGTCGTTTGCATTCGAGCTAGCAGTCGTTCCAAGACCGTTCACAGCTTCGTTCTCTGAAACCGAACCCATCGTTCAGTCGCATTCACACAGAGTCATTTCACATTCAAACTCACCAGGTTGCTCGTCATTCAACGTATTCAGCGCTTTTTCGATGTACGGACGGCATTCAGCTTCGGACGGAATATTTTTGTCTTCTGAATGAACATCTGAAAAATTCAAGGAATGCCAAATTTTAGAGCATCTCGCAGCTGCCACCGTCGCCGCAACAAGTGATTTTCTCCTTCGAAGCCTCAAGCTTATCAGTTGCTGGGTTTGACCTTGACCTCTTTGAATTGATCACACATAATCGAAGTTGGAATGACGCACATTCGCTTGAAAGTAAATTCATTTCACAGAAAGCGAACCCTGCGCATGTCCAATTCTAAATTAAGCCAACCGATGTCAAAGAAAATACACGAATTGTGCATGCACAGCACATTGCTGCGCCATTGACCTGCTCTGAGCCGATTTCCGTTACAAATGCGGTCTCATCGAGAGATTTCGGGGAGGAGAAGCTGTTGGAAAACAGCCGCAAAGACCAACGAATCAACTGGCATTAAATGGCTAAGTTATTTGATGGAAATATATTTTGTTTATTTTCAAACAGGAAAAACTTGAGCCAAAACATGCCCGAAATGCGTACAATGAAACCTGTTTGCTCCAACAAATTGTCGTGTTTCGAATGATGGCCGTCGGCTCTATAATTGATTCAACTTGTAAAAGAGCTGATGTCCCCCCCTCCTCTTTCCCCAAAGTCACACACACACATGCACTCCCTCAAATACGATCCAACCAAAGCATCAATGCAATCCGGAAAAGAGAATTTCCACACAGGCGCCGAACGATCATCAACACACGCGCATCGCTGTGCGTGTATTGCATTCAGCCGGGATCGGCAAATCGCACCGGGGATTCCTCATTTATTTTTATTGATGTCGGCCGCAGGTAA